>JAODGB020031078.1:0-17411 GCA_027574905.2 Earota dentata | reverse complement strand
GTTGGATCCGTGCCATTGTACTTGCTTTTGCTCATTTTCTCCCATTGCATCACCACTGGTTCATTAGTTTCCTTAGAGGTCGCTTTATTCTTCTTCAAGTCTACAAATGTATGCAAAATGAGATATTTAACATTAAAACTGTTCAATACCTACTAATAACATTAACTTGAGCTTCAGAAAGGTATTTTCCACTTCCTTTCACGCGATAACTGCGTCCCATGACCATCCCCTGGACGAGCAAACGTTTAAAAGGTTCGCGTTCTGGTAACATCCCGAGGGAATGCAGAAAATGACTAATAAAGCGCGCATAATACAAATGTAAAACCGCTAGAAGCAAGAAGCATAAATTAAATAACATAAAACCAAAATTATTTACATTACTCTACCATGTTCCTTTCCGCCAATGTATAAATCAACGGGCGCCATCTTCTTAGCCCGCTCCACATCAAACATCTCCTCATCATAATCCCGATTTAAGTACCTCAGGTAATACCATGAACTGTCCACAAATGTATCCATTGTATCTGTTTCTCGCTCAGCTTGTCCTCCACATTTTGGACAATCAACACTCTTCCATTCCTCATTTGAAGTCAAGACGGAACCTCTGGAGACTTCATTGCACACCGGTAAAACAACCGGTAGATGGTCCTTTGGCACAGGCACAGCACCGCAGGATTTGCAGTGAATAATAGGAATAGGTGTGCCCCAATATCTTTGGCGTGAAATTAGCCAATCGCGCAACTTTGAACTGGTATAATATCCACCAGCATTTAGACTCAACAATTTTGCAGTTATTTCAGACTGTTTTTTGGTGATTTCTTCTTTGGGCATGTCTGGAGGGGACGTCTTATAAGGTATGTTATACTTAACACAAAATGCTGTATCTGCTTCATTTACACTCGGGTTTCCTAAATGACAATCTGTGCCATCAGCAAAGTCCAAATCGTCATCAGTCATAAAAACTTGAATTTCAGCTTTGGTTATTGGATTGATAGCAACTACATCCAAGATTTTCGTTTGTTCATCTAACTGTTTAAGCGTGCATGACTTTTTTGCGATTAAATTGGAGCCGGAGACAGCTATGAATGGAACATTTTCCAAGTTTTCTGGCTTGTCAGTCCACAGCGTTAGATTTTCATCACTTTGCTGTTTTGCGTATTTTACTGTGAAATTTACAGCAATCCCATTGCAATCACCAATCCAGTGCTTCTGCAACTTAATGATATCTCTCCAATCTTGAAGGATAGAGTCGTCCAGGCCTTCCTGCAATGCTTTAGCAAACTTCGTCGTTTTAATAAACCACTGACGCAATAATTTCTTCTCAACTTTCACGCCCGATCGCCACGAACAACCGTTCTCATCCACCTGCTCATCAGCCAGCACAGTGCAATCAACAGAATCCCAATTAACCAGAGCTTCTTTTTGATATGCCAAGCCTGCATCAAATAGTTTCAGAAATAGCGCCTGAGTCCACTTGTAATATCGCGGATCGCACGTCGCCAGCTCTCGATCCCATTCAAAACTGCAGCCTAAATGCTGCAACTGTTCCTTCATGTGCTTTATATTGCTCACAGTCCAGCTAGCTGGTGATGTCTTGTGAGCAATTGCTGCATTCTCAGCAGGCAGTCCAAATGCATCCCAACCAATTGGATGTATCACCTATTAAAGCAACTAGGTATATTTTATAACATAATTAACTATTCACTCCAAGAATTTAAATTTTAACTCAGTAGACCTACATTTCGTCCGTTCATTCGTTGATACCTTGCAATGGAATCACTAATAGTGTAAACTCGAACATGGCCCATGTGCAAGTGTCCAGAGGGGTAAGGAAACATTGATAGGACATAATACTTCTCCTTGACAACATCCTTAACTTCATTGTACTTAGTATTTGGATCTGTGGCTAATTTTGTGGACCAATGGTCTTCTATTTTGTGCTTTATCTCAGTTGTTAAGTCTTGATCCTAGGACCAAACAGAGCCAATAAGATTTTCATTGGAAAACCGTTAATTAAAAAGAAACTCACCCAGGCATTTAAGCCACAGATTGTTCTACATTTTGAAAGTTTGTAGAGTTGTTTGCTGCGAAGGAGAGGCACGAAATTAATTGAACTTTTTATGAAGAACATTTGTGACGACTTTTTCTAGAGAGTAAGGTTATGCACACAACTGGCATGACACTACTACATAGAAAAATGAAAAAAATACAAAAACTACAATTTCAAAACAAATTTAAAATCTAAAATTAACAATTACATCAACGTTTACAGGATTATAATTTATATTGAAACTTATTACATATATGTAAACATGTAGCATTTCTTAAAAACTTAAAAAAACACGTAAATATCGCCAAGTTTATGAGAGAAGAAATTAATCAAAAACTTCAACAAATGTGGTGGCAAGTTCAGATCTGGACACGCTGGAAACGTTATCTATCATGATACTACCTCATAAATTAATGCTTTTCTTAACAAATAATCATAGAACTATATAGTTAAAGGTACATTTAATTGTAGTTGTTTCGCCTGCGTGCGCGCTGCTTATCAAAGCGCAATTCCATCTCCTCCAGGACCTTCGGCGTGTAGCGCACCACCAGTTTCACGGATCCATGCGCCTGCTTCAATAGTTCCACAGCTTTTTCATGGTTTTCTCCCTCAACAGACTATGAAAATAATTTTAAAATACGTCATGTTAATTTTTAGACTTTCTAAGTAAAATTTAAAGGATTAGAAGAAATACTTACAACACCATTAACACTTAAGAGTTGATCACCCCTCTTTAGCCCTCCATGCCTATCAGCCACTCCACCTGGTATGATCCTGGAGATATAAATAGGAGAGTTTTGCTCCTTGCCACCCATGACATTGAAGCCCAAGCCCTCCTCAGTTTTGGGCAGCTCTACAACCCTTGGATGGGCATGGCCCTCACTGGCTGCAAATGCAGCTACAGTGGCCTTAGCAGTGGCTGATGCACGCACATCCTGTGAGCCCTGAATATCCACTGTTTCATAAACATGCTCATAGACCTCCCGGACTGCATTGAGGAAGTCAGACTGGAGGACTTTCTGCAGGGCGGCGAGTTTAGTCGCGGGGACTTCGCCGTTCTTCTGGAGCTTTTCCAGCAGCTCCACTGATCTCTTAATATCTGCATTAAGACATTAAGAAAGAATTTAATAATAAGTACATAACACATAAAGTAGATCAAGCAGAATGGAACTTATAACTTAGAGCAGGATTTTCTTACCTCTGGAGAGTGTTAATGGTTCTGCGACCTGAGCCATTTTCCACTTTCGATTGTATGAAAAGTGTGGAAATGCGGATGAAACTGGGTATCGAATGTAGTATTTTGTTTGTTTTCTCAACCACCCACCTAAAGTAATCGATGTACGTCTGCCTCTGTCATTTGTGCCTCGTGCAGTGCGCATGCGCAACAAGTGACTACAATACAAAATGGTGACGTAAACTATATTGCAAAACAATATGTATGTATTTATTGAAAACTTAATTACATAAACCTATAAATTTAAATAAATAATATATGCTATTTACAACATATTTTAGATGTGCATATGGCGCTTTGTTATAAATTATAGAAATTGTTTCAATTTTATAAACTTAGGTTGATTTTGGCAACACTTTGTGGAAAATCTATTTTGAAGAACAACTTAACAACAGTGAGTCATTTCAGCTGGATTAATCTCTTCATAATTACAACTTTTTGCATTATAATAATCGATGTGACGATTCGTCATGCCTAAACATAAATTGTAATCCTCGTATACTATTATTTGCTTTGGCAATCGTCATTCTAAAACTTTAATTGCGCTTTTATCAAGTGCGTCAAGTGCGTAGTCGGTCAGATTTGAGCTGTGAGAAGACAGCTGTCATTGTTACAATCGGAGACAACTATCGCAGTCATCGGAATAGTTTATCACACGATTTGTTGGCGACTACAGAATAGATTAATTAGATCGATAATACCGAAAAACGGAGGAGGAATAGTGCAAGACCGTAAGATTACGCGATAACATGGTGTACGCTACCGTACTGCGGCAATGGCTTGCAAAAGTAAGTGCATTTATCACATGTATTTCCAAGAAACTGGGTGATAAGTTGCTGATATTTCCTTTTATTGCATAGTATTCAAGTCCTGATGCTGCAATTCAAGATATTATGACTGCTACTAATCAGTATAAAGGATTGGAACCTCTTCTAGAAACATACAGTGAGTTCTCTTTGAATTTTTCTGAAAATTGAACTGAAGCTATAGATTGTGTGTTGTTATGGCAGCATTCAATGATGGATCATCCCTGCAACTTGTGAACTTGACAGGCACAATTCCAGTACGTTACAAAGGCAACACCTACAATATTCCAATTAAAATATGGCTGATGGACACACATCCAAGGAATGCTCCCATTTGCTATGTGAAGCCCACAAGTGACATGTCAATTAAAGTTTCTATATATGTTGATCAGAATGGAAAGATATACTTGCCATATTTGCATGATTGGAAGCCAGTAAGTTCATATGTAGTTCTTATAATGCAAATACATATTTCCATAGGTTTCAAATAAATTTTAATCATATTTGTATGTTCTAGAATGACTCTGATCTACTAGGTGTGATACAAGTAATGATTATGACTTTTGGTGAGCACCCACCAGTGTTTGCAAGACCTAAACAGCCAGAGGCGGCATATCCAAACAATCGTAAGTGATTCCGCAAAACAAACAGTAAAAATCGATCATAATCAACTTTGTGTAATGTTTCCATAGCATTTGTGCCACAGGGAGCAACAAATCAATTTCCCCCCTATCCGCCAGTGGGTTTTGGTACAAACTTTGCGGGCGGTTATCCGCCGTACCCGCCTGTGACTGGTAGCAGCGGCGCTGGGAGTGGTTTCGGCGGCGCATACCCTCCATATCCCGCGCCGTATCCGCCGTACGGCGCGGGGGCGGGGGCTGGTGCTGGTGGCCCCCCGTATCCGCCCATTGCAGGCGCAGTTAATGCGAACGCTGGAACGATAAAAGACGAGCATATTCGCGAATCATTGCTGTCTGCCATCGAGGATAAGCTGATGCGGCGCATGAAGGAGCAGTACCAGCAGAATCGCGCCGAGCTGGACACGCTCAAGAAGACTCAGTACGAATTGAAGCAGGGGAAATCTAAGCTTGATTCAATTTTGGAGCAATTGAACAAGGAAAAGGTGAATAAACTAATTGAATGTATTGAAAATGTCTACAAGATGTTAAAACTGTTCCAGAGTGATCTGGATAAGAATATTCTTGTTCTCAAAGACAAGGAGCAAGAACTAGAGAAAGCAATTGACAGACTCAGCAATCAGGAGTCCATTGATGTGGACGACGCAGTCACCACTACTGCACCCCTCTATAAGCAGTGAGTGGCAAAAAAACATATTTTTAGTTTGATTTAATCCTATTCTGCACAAATTTAGATTGTTGAATGCATTTGCTGAGGAAGCAGCCTTAGAAGATGCGATTTACTACATGGGCGAGGCGCTCCGCTGCGGCGTGATCGATCTGGACGTATTCCTGAAGCAGGTGCGAACGCTCTCACGCAAGCAGTTCATGCTGCGGGCCTTAATGCAGAAGTGCCGCCAGAAGGCCGGCCTCATGCCCGTCTAGGCACCCCACCAGCTGCTGACAAAACAATATTTATACATTCACACAAAGCACACACTTGGCTTGTTAATGATTGCTATTATTGAGAAATGTTATAAACCACATTTTATCAACTTATATGATTATATTATAGATACAAAAAACAAACAAAATATATTTAAATTTAAACAGATGTTTGTAATTCTCCTTGGAAATAAATGCAGAACAGACTGAGTGGAGGATGTTTCTTTGCTTTGTTCAGTAATTGGTGGTGATTTGCTCAAACATAAATACCAACTGATAACAGCAGGAATAAAATACCGAAGCCGGAGAATATTGACGCAACCAGCGAGACCAACAGCTCCTTGCGTAGGCTGCGCGTGTGCTTGTTGCTGGTAACTTCATAGATGAAGAACCATGCTGTGAAGAAGATGCCAATGCTGAGCAGGACGAGTGTGAGGTGTGGGAAGATTGCTGGGTTGACTGGCGACACGTATCTGGTCATTGAATCCATCTAAAAATGTGTGTTTCATTAGCCCAATATAAAAGAACTTACATAACGCACTGTTACCTACCTTGATAATAAGTTGTTTTACGCTAAATGTTGGAAAAACTAATGAATAACGTGGCAGCCAAACACCGGCTTGTTGTTTAGGATGTGTCAAGCAGTGTCAAATACTGTCAAAGTGAAGAAATGTGTGAACAGTGTTGCAACATGTGTTGCTTACATGAATTATTGGTTGCCTATTCTCACAGCACAACTCTTTGTGATGTTGAATGCCCGCTGTGCTCTTATTTATAGGTTTCAACCGTTTGAACCATCATCGCCTGAAAGTTTTCTTTTACGAGTAACAGGTAAATACAAGTCGTTAAGTTTATTTCTAGCTATAACTTGTGAAACGATTTTGAATTTAAATTGCATTTTCTGTAAACAGCGACCTCTGAACGCTCTGAACGAATCTCGAATCAATATGACATTCTGGCAAATGCAAGAAGTGGCGTTTAGCATTTGTGGACATTTCTTCTTCTAATGTCAAGTGTGAGGTTGGTGTGTGTTGTTTGTAAGCAAGGTGCAAGGCGTTTAACGCCGGAATCGGACCGTTTCCATTGCAATTAAAAGGTAAGGCACACCGGAACGACAGCCCGCAGCTTACATCCCAGCCATCGCTCAGCAATTGCCAGCGAATTGTACTAACTGTAACAGATAACTGTTTATTTCCGAGGGTGTGCAAGTTGAATGTGTGAGGTTGACATATGACAGATGACGAGGTATCAGCTCAACGAAGACGATTTCGTATTTTGTTTCCGTTTACATTTCGTACAAAACGGCACCGTTCGATAGCAATTTACGGCTGCAATGCGAGCCAACGACATGAACTCATGAACTAGTTAAACAGCGGTCGTCAGCAAGTGCGTAGTGGGTGGAAACTAGCCGAAATCAGAATACCCTGAATACAGCTATTAGCACACTCCCACCTTTGGTGATCTTTGGGTGATTTCCACATTCATTTGAAATGCTAATGTCTATTTTTAGATTGCCCACAAATCAGCATCAACAAATTGGAACCATGTGGATGTTGTTGCGCCGGCATTGATTAGCACTCTGTACATGGAATGAATGAGGAAGACTTGATCAAGCGCGCGTTTGAAGAGCGAGAGAAAATCTTCAAGCGGTATGAGCTGGGACGCGCTGAGGGTGCCGAGATTGATCCGTGGGAGGATCCGCAGTTCGAGGTCTACCACGCGACCGACCGCTATGGATTTATACATGACAAGCGGCTACCGGCGAAGCTGGATCCACAGGAGGCGAAGAAGCAGCACATAGAAATCGAGCGGACGAAGAAGTGGGTGAAGATGCTCAAGTTCTGGGACACGCCAGCGGTGAACGAGAAGCTGCACAAGCGGATCTACAAAGGCATACCGAACATGCTGCGCTCGCAGGTGTGGATGAAGCTGCTGGACGTGGAGAAGATCAAGGAACGGCATCCGGGGCGATACCAGGAGATGTGTAAATTAGCGCGGCTGCACTCCACGGACGCGCGGCAGATCGACTCCGATGTGAATCGGCAGTTTCGCGAGCACATTCACTACCGGGAGCGCTATAGTATTAAGCAGCAGAGCTTGTTCAATGTGCTGACGGCGTATGCGATGTACAATTCGGAGGTCGGGTACTGCCAGGGTATGTCGGGCCTGGCGGGCGTGCTGCTCATGTACATGGACGAGGAGGACGCCTTCTGGGCGGTGCACATACTGTTGACGAACGAGAAGTACGCGATGCACGGCCTCTACAAGGAAGGCTTTCCGAAGTTGACGCGCTTTTTGGAGCATCATGACCGGATACTCACCAAGTTCCAATCCAAGCTGAAGAAGCACTTTGACAAGCACGGATTAGACGCGATTCTTTACTCGTTAAAGTGGTACTTTGTCTGCTTCGTGGAGCGCGTGCCGTTCAGTCTCTGCCTGCGCATCTGGGATATTTACTTGCTGGACGGCGATCGGATTATTCCAGCGATGGCATATACGATATTAAAATTACACAAACGCAATTTGTTGAGGCTCAATGATATGGATTCGATAACGCAATATCTACAAGTAAGTTTTGCACAAATAAAGAACTTGAAATGTTGTTGTTTGAAACAACTGAAGAATTAACATCAAAACTTCTTACTATGTTTAACTTTTGTTTTCGTTGTTTTGCTTGTTGATTTGATTTGATGTGACTTCCTTTATTTAAAGGTAAAGTTGTACAAAGATTTTCAATACGATGAAGATGTATCGATCACCGGCCTGGAAAAGACGCTCGAGGAGCTGAAGAAGGCGAAAATGGAGCATCCCGGCCCGCCCACCAAGGATGAGATACCCAGCCGGAAGTTCGGTGTGTTCGTGGAGCCGACGATGGAACGCAAGGTCGGCATCCGGCAGGAGGAGTTCACCGACAAGGAGAAGCAGACGAGTCAGATCGTCACGCTGCGCAGCGATGCGGCGCGCATCTCCGTCGTGGAGCAGGAGCATGAGCCGGGCTACGAGCACGACGCCGACCAGCGGGAGTCGCAGCTGAGCGCCGGCACCGAGTCGGTGGGACACACAGGTACTGATTCTGATTTAGACACGTTTTCGGTGGTTAGCAGTAGGCATTCGCTGAGCAGTCGCAGCAGTAGCAAGTGCGCCAGCTCCGAGGGCAGTAGGCAGTTCGAATGCACTCGTTTGTAGCATAGAACAGCACAATCACCGCATGCGCGTATTTACTGCCGTATTTTATTTTCGTTAATGTTTCTATGCGGGGTTACTTGTTCTTTTTGCGATGTCAAGACGCAAAAGCATTGACATTGCTTTAAATCATATATACTAACCCTGTATAGTGAATAAATACCGGTGCATTTTATGATATTATGAAGGTACCACATATGATTTATATGTTTGTACATCTCATGAACAACATTTACTCAATTTTTTTAGTAACGATTAATTTATTTAATTAATTATACGCAAGCGAGACGTACTGATGACTCTATGATGACAATAGGCAATACACGTGGCACTGGCACTGATTTTTCGTGAGCACACATTCCACACTTGGTTAGTTAATTTGTTACATATTTAATATTTGATATTGTGTTTTGCGTTTGCCACTGAAGATGATTTGTAGCTTTAAGATGTTTTGTGTTGCCATATTTTTTAGATATTGTTAGATATTTAGTCGATTAAATACGAGAGTCGTAATTTGGATCTGCTGCGCATGCGCGAATTTGAATTTGCCGCGCGGAAGCTAGGAAACCGATTCTGTAACTAACCATTTCAGTCCTCTTTATCAACTAAATTGTGTCATTCTATTGCTAATGGTATTAAAATTACAAATGTGAACAAATGCACAAGCACTGCAAACTGGAAACCACAAACCAACCCCGAACAGAACTATTGTTTAAGCATGCGTCATTTGTATGAATGAGTTTTTGTATAGGCATGCTTTATCAATGTGATTATATTCTTATTATTTATATTTGTACTGATTATGTATGTATATATAATTCCATACGCACAATAGTATTTTATGATGAGCAATGATACCTTTTTATTTGTATATATTGGAGAGTATTTATAGGATTTTCTATGGTACAACATCAATTGTTTTAACCATAACAAATTCTACGAATACTTTGGTTACGGTTTAACATTAATTTCATGTACCATCAACAACTGCTTTCCATGCGCACTTACAATTGATTTTCCACAGAAGTTATTACTCCTTTTACCCTAATAGTGAATTTACTCTACTGTGTTGATAGGTATGCCAGCAATCAGCATATAAGTTTGGATTGCGTTGCGTTGTTTGGTATGTTGTGATTTATAATTTAATCGTTGGCATTCATTTTTTTCTTCAAGAGCCCCTTTTCATCCTGCACCCCGCTCCCGCTAAGAGCCACCTCCCTGCTCACAGCCGCCACACGCACCGACGCACCCAACACCCCAGTCACAGCTCGCGGCGGCGAGCATCTAACACTCTTCCGCGACGCTCAAGCATGGCAATCGAATCGATTCAAAACGCCACTGTGGACGATGCATGCTCGATCGGTGCACAGTGCGCATTCATCCGCAATGCGAAACAGACCAAAAGACACTGGTAAGATTGGTTTGGAACACTGGGTAGCACTTAGTACCTTTACTTATGCTCTGGTTGGTTGTACCCTTCCAGTACCCGTAATTGTAAGTAATCACATCACACTTTGAGTTATGAAATAAACTACTTCTAACATTTCTCTATGGTTACTTGTATCGCAAACTCAAAGTAAACAACATACATTTTAAGCAGTCTGTATGGTTGTAATAATGTCCTTGTTTTGTTTTGTCTGTTCTCCGGGACGCATTGCAGAGTCAAAATTCTCATTCGACGTGGGCATGGACGACGCCAGCTCGCTGCTGGACTGCGAGCACACCGGCTCGCGGCGGTCGCTGGCGGACACGAGCGTCACCTCCACCGCCGACCTGAGCGTCTTCTCGGCGGTGACGCGCTCGCAGGCGCACGACAACAGCCTCGACACGCACAGCAACATGTCGGACAATTCGGTGGGCGGCGGCAGCTCTGTGGGGTCGGGCGTCGGCGCCAGCGCGCAGAAGGCGCTCAGCCTCAGCACGCACTCGACGCCGCGCGCCACTCCGCACAATCCTAGCCCGGACGTGCTGCGCATCTACGTACCTTACAGCCCGCTTGATACGCCCATCGCCAGCCCGCAGAATGGCGACCTGCACAAGTCGCTGCCGTACGCCTTCCCCGACAACCGCATCCGGATCAAGGTGGACAACGACGAGCTGTCGACGCCGATCGTTGAGCACGGCCACATCAAGCCGTTCATTCTCGAAAGTCCCGAACTGGATATGAAATAAGCGAGGATGCAGATGAAGAGACAAGTATTATTTGATGTCTTGATGATGATAATGAGTGTAATCATGGTAAGATTGATTAGGAAATTAGGGTGCTCGTGGAATGGTTTTGGAACAGATTGCATTTATCTTTTGACTTTCCAAAATTTTCGATTTTTATATTCTGCAATACCCAAAATTGCTAGAAGCAACAACGAACGGTGCCGATGTTCAAAATTTGATATCACTAGTGGCATTTGGTGCTCAACGGCCTCGAAATTGCGCTTCGATTATGTACTAGTTTCCAAGTCTATGTTAAAAGGATGCTTACACTACATTTAGATTACGTTAAGTTAGTGCTAACTCAAACTGCATAACAAGTACTTGCCAAAGTAATAGAAAAATGTAAAAAAATCGAACTACATAAGTGATGTTTTATGTAAAAAAGAAACAACAACTGTTGGACCATTTTACTCTTACTTCATTTCTTGTATTCAGTAATATGTAAAAGTAATACGAATCTTAATTCGCACCAAAATGGCGGCGCCCAGTGCTCCGCCATTTTATTTGATATACGATTGCATGTGTTTGTGGAAGTGGCTGATTGACTATATGACATTTTGAAACGATGCATTCGTCAGTTCGTTATCTTTGTAATCTTGTAAATAGTTTCAACTCAACTAGTCCACCAAAACTATTGTATATTAAACGTCAGTGTGTTTTCCGCCTATGTAGGATTGTAAAAAAGTAATTTGACCGTCCCGTTGTAGATGACTGAGGCAGACATTCAGTAACTCACCATGCATTCCGCGTTCAATATTTCCGCATATTTTTTAAACTAAGCTCTAAGTATTCTGTCAGTATGTGTGCCATAAACTATGAATGTGTAATGCGAAATGCGATTCAATTCAACTAAATGCAAGACAAATAAAAGCAACAGGATACGGTTTTTTTGTAGATGATGTAAATATTTCTAAAATTCACAAAGCAAACACAACACGCAAAACAATGATCAATTATTGTGTAAAGAAAAAAGAAAAACTGTAATTATACATATTACTCGTACTCCTATCTAACTGTGACACATTTTTTTAGTAATGTAAAAGGTAATCAATGAACGAGGACGAGCAGTTGTGTGTAAAAAACGAACAAAGCGCTAACAAATGTTGTTAGAAACTTGTTAACTGGGCACAGCCGCAGACATTCTCACCGTAGCATTGCGCATTTGTGTAGATTGATAAATTTTAACGACTTGAACAAAACAACCCGAATGTCCAGGAAGACATGTAAATACTCATTGAAAACACTATTAAGTAATCGTGAATATGACCGCATTTTCATCAGTGTACTAAAACACTTGCTGACAATGTGGATACAATTTGTTATAGATTAATATTTTATTTATATATTCACGGCTAGGTTTACGACTTATTTATTTGTAATTGGTTTATAAAGGCAGGTCAGGGGAGTCATTTTTTATTATCACACCTTCAATGAACAATATTTCCAGTGCTTATTTCTCGCCCATTTGTAAGAAATTGTTCTATATTTGTTTTATAACAGCTAAAGAGTGGTGGTGAAATTGTTGAATTTTCCCTTTGTGCTGAGCTGAAATAGCCAAAAGTTTCCAGCAAAATCTTCTTCTGTTTTTTTTTACAAATCTATACATTGAGAACATTTATTATACATACTAATTAAAATGTCTGATTGCAATAATAAATAAAAACCAAATCATAAATGTTGACATCCTCATAAATCATAAATTACTTGTGCTTTGTTCCAATCGGAGTCATGTTATCAAATAGTGTTTGTACTTTTTGATTCGTCCAAATGTGATACAGTCTAAAATCCATGATTCCACCATGTTTACTTGGGATTCGGTCAGTGATTGACTTTCGTTTTCGTCGAGCCGACCAATGATAATTCGAGCATTGTCCAGATCTGTAGTTACTTCACCCTTGCATAGAATCACTAGCTCTGCTAGGTCTTTGGCTTTGGGATGACAACTAGGGGCCATGAAAATTTCCCCGCAATCTACAAAGACATCGTGACAGAATCTCTTCCCGAAGGATTCACGTTGTAATCGCAGTTCCTGGAAGAAATAAACATGAAGCAAAGCAGGTTGTAGTTTTTGTTTTATAACTTACTTGTACTAGTCTTGAGAATTCAGTCAATTCATATGCGTCTTCATCTAACCATTTACCAGCTTCCTTCGAGTCAAATATCTACAACAAATAGTAAACGACATTTAGATTTAAATAAAAGTGTGTTGTTCAGTTTTAAGGTTAGAATTTTACGACTATCCATAAAGATCATTTTCTTTGGTTAAAACTATTTAAGTTGTTTAGTCTGTTTGTTAATACTTGTTTGTCTATACTTGCCCAATCCCCCCTTAAAATCCAGATTCCTCGCGATAAAGCTTTCAGTAAATTCAAAGTTCTTGAAGCTTCCAGCACAACAAGATGTGTAGTCCTCTTTGTGACCTTGTCTTCAATGGTAAACTCGCCCAATTCCTCAACAATCTCTTTAAACTTCGCGATATCGCCCGCATGAAACCTTGTGCACACAATAAACTTCATCCGTTTGGACTGGGACTGAGTCTGAGTTTGCTGCGTCTGTTGTGACGGTTGGGTACCGCGACTCAATGGCGGATGAATCTCAAACTCACTATCATTGCCGTCCTCATCTTCATCCTCCTCCTCCTCCTCTAATTCTGGTAATGGATTAGGTATTTTAAGCAAATCCAGCCGCTTCTGAAGAACTGTACGCGTAGCATCTGCATCCATCTTGGCTAGCGTTGCCTTAGTAGCTGCGCGTCGTTCCTCCTCCTCCTTATCTCCGTCATTGCGTGTATCGTCAAGAGCCTCATCCGGATTGCAGAGTCGGCGCTTTTGCGAACTCGCCTTCGACACATTCTTGCTGGTGGTCGTAGTGCGCGTGGTGCCCAAGTTGCTGATAAGGCTCGGGCAGCCGGAACGCGACCTTGAAGACTGGTTGTCATGCGACGGCTCCGTGCTATCATCGACGATCGAATAGCTGGTCGATGCTGTATCAATTGAAGTAGATAACATTGATGTGCTGGTTGTACTCACTGGCGTTGTTTTCACAGCATTTGTTTTTATTGACAATGTGGTATGCAACAGTTTATTACTGATTTCACTTACAGGGCTAACTTGGATGTTTTCGATTTGAATCTGTCCCTGACCTATTGATGGCAGTAAATTCTGAGAAGATAATCTCAACGACGGCACATCCGAAGATGAGATTTCCGTAACTTTCAAAGAAATATCGGTGCCCGAAGAATATTTTGTCTTATTGCTAGTATCAAGTGAATTTCTTGGTTCACTGCCTACTAGATTATTTTCAGTGTGCTTATTCACATGTGTAGACATTCTGCGAGTAATGCGTCTTGTTGTTTTATCAGTGTAATATATCAACAAATCGTCGGAAGCGCTCGTACGAGTTGAAGAAGCAGCTGAAACCCTGTTCTGTTCTCCCACTACTTCCTCTTCACATCCTTTTCCCAACAATACAGTTTCTTCAGTATTGGTTGTTTTACCATCAGTGTTTTGCTCCTCTACAGTGTGAACTTTAGTGTAACGTTTTTCGGTTGCATCCGAAACTCTTAACGAGAATTTTAACGAACACGAATTACTTTCCTTGTTTACGCTGTTATTCCGCTTAGATACAGGCGTCTTTGCCAGCGCCTCAGGAGTGGAGCTTTTGGCCAAAAACGTTGACATTCTCCTTGTAACCCGTCGATAAGAGCTCAAGTCATCGGACCTAGTTGTGTTGGTAGATGATAAAGACGTTCGATCAACTACTGTTTTTATTGCAGTTTTTTCATTTTCTGTGGCATTAGACATTCTGTTTTCTTTGGGTGTAGGAACATTTTCTTTTTCCACAGTTATAGTATTTGATGCTAAGCAATCAAAATCAGTAATATCCATGCTCACCATATTACAATTTGTTTTTCTCCTTGCAGATGTTGGTGTATCATTCTTCTTCTCTTCTTTTGCAATGGCATTCAATGCTTTTAATGTGGCATTCTTCATCAGAGTGATTTCCATGGGCAGTGTATAATTGTCAGTATCATCCACAATGCCCAATGATTCAGGGTGAAGAAGTGTTCTTCTCCTTTGTGCTGGCTTAGTGTTTGGTATAGGTGTTTCTGCTTCATTCATATTCTCCTTTTGTTTAGTATTTTCCTTGAATAAATTTGACTTGCAGCTTACCTTGGTACTCCTTTTGTTTGCACCTGGTCTGTTTGTCTTGCCTTCAGAATTAGACATAGATTGTAAATCATCAGAATTACATAGAGCCTTTCTAGTTTTGGCAATGAATGGACTATTCAGAAGTGTTTCACTTAGTTTGTAAGATGCGTCTAACTCTGCGCGTGTTTTCCGCGAGACATGACCTGCTATCAAGGGTTCGGTTGATGCTGCATCAGAATTAGAGTCACTGTTGTCATCTTTGTTAATCATAAATTTGGTTTTATCGAACATGACGGTGTTACGATCAGGCTCAGAGCCTGCGATTTCGTCCAGAGAACCTTGGTGATTTTTTTCTTGCATGTTCATTATATGATCATCATCAAATTCATAGGTGCATGTTGAAAGTAATGGTTTAGAAATATTTTCAGAGTTGATGATTGCTGATACGCTTGACGACCGGCGTTTTCCATTTAATCGCTAAAATTAGGAATAATTTGAATCAATCATCTAAACTAATTAGTGAACATCATATGTACTTCACAAAGTTCATCACTGCTTTTTATAGAATCAGTAAGATCACTCAAAGCTGGATACCATTCTGGAGGAATATAACGTCCTGTCCTGTCAATCACATCCAACCATAGAATTGAAACCAAGGGCAACTTGAGTTCTTTTGCTTTCTTAAAAGTTTCATAAGTGCCATACTAAAATTAAAAGACTATATAATTAACATCAACATTACTTGGAATTTGGTATTAATAGCAACATACTCTATATATAACATGAGTACAATCAATTGTTAAACTAGAAGCAATTGTTGCACCAAGTTTCTGCATTAGTTCTTTTACACCTTTGGATTGATCCACATCATTAGCAGCAAAGACTTCAACAAAAGCATGCACTTGTTGAAGGAGTGCTGACTTAGGTATCTTCCTAGATGATGACACAGCAATGCTCTTCAGCCTACTTTCAATCAATGCATCAGGTTCAGCATTATTTTGTCTTCTCTGCTTTTCCATGAGTCTTCGTTTCATAAGAGCAGTTGGACTCTCAAATGAAGGAATTTTTTTTACTTTATTGACTGGACTTGCCATGCTGCTCTCTTTTCTCCCATATTGGTCAAACAGTTCTTTGTTGCATTCAAGTAATTGCATCACCATTCGCTTTTTGACTGGATCCTTGAAGAGATTTTCGAAAAGCACATTTTTGGCGTACTCGTCCGTATTTTTGCCTTTCTTTCGTTGCCGTTTAGATGCAGGAGGCGGCACACGCGGTGGAGATAACTGTATCGCCCGTTCAGAGTGATTTAAAGCGGTATTAGCTTGATTTTGTGCCATAATAAATGCAAATATATCTTAAAAGTAGTAAAACTTTGTAAATTCAGTAAAAACTGGAAAAGTGCAGACTAAAAACCGTTACAAACCAACAATGACAAGGGGACTACTAAAAATCTGTCGAAACCTGTTGAAACTTGTCAGCTTCAGCAGCTGTTTGAGTTGTAGATTGTTCCACCAGTTGGCGTTGATGTAGCAGTCGTAAAAAATGTTTCAAAAAATTGTTTTGAAAATATGTACCAAGTAGTTTTCAATATTCTAGAAAAAAAAAAAGTTTTTTTTTGTTGTCGAAAAATGCTTAGAAATAATCTTGGGTGCAATAATTGAAGAATTCTGAATTTTGAAAATGTTTGTGTCAAGTGCTACCCCTTTGGAAATTTGAGATTTTTGATATTTTTAATTTTTCATCGTGTACCTCTTCGCGTTTCAGGGATCCTGATACACAATCTTCAAGTGCCTGGAAGTGTCCTAAAATGGACCTCAGATTTTGGCAATTCTCGACTTTTTTCCAAACACGCCATGGGAAATTTTTTATATTTCCCGAACGGTTCGTTCTTTTAAAAGTTTCTTTGCATATTCGGATAGCAAAAGAGTTGCTCTTTAATTTGCAGCTAATTTTAACCCGCTCAAGAGCCTGGAAGTGCCCTAAAATGGACCTTTGGTAATTTTCGACTTTTTTCAAAACACGTCATGGAAAATCCTTAATATTTCCTGAACGCTTCTTCCTTTTTAAAGTTTCTGTGGATATTCGGATAGCCAAAGAGTTGCTCTTTAACGTGCTGCCAATTTTAACCCGCTCAATTGCCTAGAAGTGCCCTAAAATGGACCTCAAAGTGTGGCAATTTTCGACTTTTTTCAAAACACGTCATGGAAAATCCTT
>JAODGB020030991.1:0-52409 GCA_027574905.2 Earota dentata | reverse complement strand
GTGATGACGTAGCCGTGACGTCATCATTGTGCTTGTAAGCGCTCACGCTGTCTATCGGAACGCGTTGTAAGCGCTTGGCAGCGCTTATAAGCGCTTACGCGAGCTAACGGAATACACCCTAAATGCGCAAAAAGACGGACGATGGCTGTGACGATAGGGTCTTAGGTACAGACAGACGACTGGCGTCGAGACGCTGCGCTATGTCGCGCCACTCGCCAACGAAGACGAATTGCATGGTGTATCAACCCCGTTATTCGAATGTTCGCCAACGAAATTACGGACTAGGCAATAGAAAATAACATCACACCTTATTCCCAACAACTGATTTTCAGCAGTATGAAATTTTGTGTTGAACGAACGGAAGCGCTTTTCGTGCGCGTCGCAAGGCGGCGCTCGCGGTATTCCGCCATCGGTCGTGGCCGCTCGCTTGCGCGGGGGAGGCAGCACGGACGGCTGCAATGGCGCTCAGTGTGCAGGCAGCACGTCGGCGGCGGCGACGCGTTGGTTTCTCTCGTTCCCGTGCTGTGACGTCATCCACCTCACGCATTTGCCGCATCCACGCGCGCGCCTTGCGCGAAGGGTCCTGCAGCAGCAGCAGTGAGTGCAGTCGCGGGTTAGGCAGTGGATTATTTATTATCAATATGAAAGGCTAAGTGCAGAAGTGTTTGACATGGCTGTTGATGCAGTGACGGCACGCAGGTCGCGGTAGATAAAACGCAGTGCAAAGATGTTCGCATCGACGCGACATTAAACAAAACAATCGCACAAGGAAGCAGCCCCGGCAACCAACACCAACTACGGCGAGTGTGTTTGTGTGAGTGGTGGTGGAGAGGCTGTAGCCAGCGGCGCGCGGAGAGATTGAATTGATTAAAAGAGATGGCAACACTAATGATGCAAAGGCTTGCGCTGATGCTGCTGATGGTCTTGTGCATCCGGTGCTTCCAGGCGAGCCCGTCACCAATCAAGCGAAGTAAGTTTTGTATTTTTGCTGTTGCACCAAACACAACCCGTGCACGCGGCGGCGCGCGCTCTAATTGTGTGACAAAGAGCGCCTCGCACTCCAAGGGTTATTTGGTTTTCCATTTAATTTAATATAGCGCACTATTCATTTTTCATGCAATTTTTGCACAGCAAACAAAAATGAAAATATGAAAAATTGAACACAATGGGTGTATGCAAATTTTTGTTTCACAACTGATAACCTTTTAGCAGTGCCGGATTTACGTATTCAAGCTAAATGAATTTCTATACACAGCTATGAAGTGCCGTATTAGTGACCTCTAAGGCAGATCATGTTTTAATCGAAAAGATCCAGGTTATTTTCAACTTGAAATTAATAACTTGCATCACTGGTTAATCCGGTGTGCCATAGAAATGTATCACACACTATTTCCACTAATTTTTCATTTCACATTTGAGTTTTTGCAGGGCACTATTTTTGTTGGCATATTTCGTAGAGTAGATTCGTCGGCGGCGGCACTGTCGCCTAATGGTAAACATTTTTATCGCGATTTTGTTGTTTTCGTGCCCTGCATTAAAGGGAAATTGCGCCAATTGAAACTCGATAAAACGAAACGAAACCTAATACACTGATGATAATAGATATAAAACGAAAGGAAATAAAATATTATACTGTATGAGATGAAAGAGGGGTGTGTGTGTGTGTGTGTGTGTGTGTGTGATTGGTGGTCGAGTGGTGCGGGCGTATTAAAAGTTCTCGGAGACTTTTAAAAAGTTTTTAATACATTTAAATGAAGAGGGGAGCGAGCTCTTTTGTGTCATAACTTTTTCTTGTGTACTCGGAGGCGGATTTAGGGTATTGCCCCCTCCACGCTGCGCTCCCACTTGCCATGTATCCCAAGCTCTCAGTCTCCCCGGGCCAGAAAACTTTCGTCAACCACAACTCTTTTTTTTTCTCCTAATTTTTTATAATGCGTGCACATACATCACACGACGAATGCGGCTATTTGTCGGGGTGTTGCGAAATGTCACAATGCTGCGTTTATTTAAAAGGGGAGCAGATTGAGATATTTATTTGAATAAAACATAAGTCGCCTGTGATCCGGCATCGCACACAACACATTTATTTTAGTCGTTCTGCAAAAATGTTTCCAATTTTTCGTCAATTTTAACACTGTACGCATTTCGCCGCGGCGCAGTGATTACATTGATTGCAACCAAATGCGCAAATCGAAAATGCCGGGCGCACCCGACACGGTGGCGTCGCGGAAACGAAAAATGTTATCATTATACGGGGAAAAACACGTCCGCGTCGCCCGCTGCCGACGAAAAATTATCAATCTAGAAAATTGGAAACGAAAATCAAAACTGGGAAAATGAAACGAGACTGCCGTGCTTGGCGAACGAATGACGAGTTCACGCGCAGAAAAACGTGGCAAATATTGAAATTTTCCGCGCGCCGCGCCATACGATTGATCGTCATGCAGGCTGAACGACGTGCGGTTGTCAGCTCGTAAACTAGCGAAACGTGCGTTTGCGGACGCGTCGCGATTCGACTGGTATGTGCCCGTCGCCTCCACCACATCATTTCGCTAAACTTTGCGTTGCGCTGCGTTGCGTTCGCCTTGTGGACTGTGCGGCGCGCGACGTTTGGTTTATATTTTATTCGAACTTCACATTTCCGGCTTCGATATTCGCGCCGCAGACGTTGCGCACAGATGCAGTGCTAGTGTACCGAATTATTATTCATCGACTACGTCACGCGCTGTCGTATCAAATGCGCGGACAGTGGCAGCGTTCACATCAGTGTCAACCCCTTATACATATTATCTCATCCACCGCAAAAATCCGCCACTCACTCCCCGGCTCCACCACCAAACGCACTCGAAATCAAACATTTCTACCTGTCTAATGCCAACATCGAAATTTAATTAAACTGTATTGAATCAACGTTACATATGCACATTAACTCCCACTGCACGCAAGTATGGCGCCTGAAAAAAAAAATTATTAAACTCGAGCAATATTAAATTGGACAAAGCGTCGGAATTCAATACGCACATTGTAGTTTTAACCACCAACTTCGTGCAATATTCAAATTGTATCATTGTCGGAACAGTGAGACAAAATTAAATTGAATTCTTGAAATTTGCATGTTGCATTTTTGCCGAAGCAGATGATGGAGATTTTAGCGAATACATTTTTAAATTTTCACGAACATAATTTTTCATCACTGCTATTGCAATCGTTAATTATAATAAAAGACAAACTGCGAAATCGTCGAAATAAAACATAATTATTTAATTAAAACAATGCGCAAATTGCGCAGAGTGTGACGGTGTCGAATATGGTTCGAATCATTATGTCCGCTGAACCGAAATGCGCAAATTGGCAACATTCAACATATAAACTTCACGCAGATAAAATCAATACGAGCATTAATGAGAGAAATCACACAACGATCAAATTGGGGGATCAAAGAGAATGGATATCGGTGATAGTTCTCTAATTCTCTCAGCTCCGCGCGCTCGCAAAAACAACTAAACAATGCGGTATAGTTTAGTATTTTCCAAACTTCGCTCAAGTTTGCCAAACTAATAACAAATGAAGGTGACGGTGGTTGGGCGCGAGTCATGCATGCATTTCTGCTTTTGTGTTGTAATTGTATGAGCGTGTGCGCGTACGAAAACTGCGCGCACGGCTCGGCAACAGTCTAACAAAAGCTTCATTAATTATATAAACCGTGTGCATTAGGCGAAAACTGCGCAAGGCGGGCGAATAATGGCACAGGCTTTTCCTGTTTTTAGCGCCGCGACATACAGCGAACACGATACACTTAGCTCGTCGTTATTCGGGTTCGAAAAATATTCTTCATTTTCGCAAGTTTCGTCTAGCTGCCGCTCCCGTTTCCAAGTATGACATCAATTACTTGTTATTTTGGAATTATAAAGTACGCTTAACCCATTTGCAAATTCAAACAAACTTCAACAGTGTCAAGGAAGATGCGGAAAATATATGAACACACACTTACAGTGAGTGGCAATAGAGTGAATAATGTGATCTGTCTGAATAAATGCAATGCTAAATCCGGTACTGCGAGGTGGAAAGTGTAGCGCAAGGGGCAGCAACGCGATGCAACGCGATGGTCCGGGATGTATGTCGGAAATGTGATTTAGTGCATCCCCCGGCAACCTGCTCTCATCCGACCTCCCGCCTGTGCGTAGACTGTGACCGCTTGCGGGAATTATAAAATATAAATAATTCGAATTACATGCTCGCGCATAAATGCAAAATGGATAAATTTATTAACTATAAAAAAACTGGGTGCAACACGGCCTGCGCGCAAATAAAACCAAACTTGCAGTCGCCAACATCACCGCTCCCGAATGAAGCAAATATATCAACTCACTTACCTGGGGCAGTAAAGGCAGTTTGCACCACGATATTTATGATCTGCCAATGATTCAAATCGTCGCATAGGCTTGCATAGTTTTTCTTATAGCTAATACGTAAATCCACACAATTGCACGACTAGGCTAATCAAAACACTCGAATTACTCAGGCACTTGGCGATGCGACCAAAATAAATAATACCTGGTGGTGAAGCAACGCCACGAAGAGAGAAGATCGTTAATTTAAATTCCAATATCAAAAACGTAAAGATTCGGTACTTTAGTGTCATGCATGCCGTTTGAGGGTCAATGAGTGGACTGCCAGAACAATTTGTGCTTTAATTGAATAACGAGACCTGCATACTGCCTTAGGTAAGTAAATCAATAAATCATTCATTATAAATTGGGACACGTGTTGTCGGCGACGCGCGCGGCATCCGAATAATCAACAATTTTTGCATCGAGCGGAAAGCATAAAGGGAAGAAAGAAAGAACAACAAACAAACGGTGCTTTCGCTTGTGTAACATGCAACATGCAATCGTCGTTCGCGTAGCACGCGCGCGTGCGCTGCGCCCCCTTCAACGACGACTGACAGGCATAGGATGCACAAGTTATTTAATTATGTTGGGAGTCAGTGGCGAATGCCGTTGCTGGATAACGTGTCTTGTTACTGAAAACATTCGGTACGTTCACCGCCACCATTGCAGCGGACAAACTGCAACTGCAACACACCACCGGCTTGCATTTAGTCGGCTTGTTTTTTTTATGGTTCAATGTACCTCCCCGCCACCAACTAGTTGGCGCGCCGCGGCGGGGCGCTCATCTAGTTGGTAACTAGTAACTAGACACATGCGCGTTCACCCACAAGTTAGCGACTACATGGTACATGCACGAGAAGTTGTGTGTTTCAATGTTAATTTTTCTCGTTTGCCTTTTGCTTTTGCACCGTTCCGTAGTTTTTGCATTTGAAAGGTGCGCATGCTCCGCATGAAAGCGTTCGGCCTCGGTTCCAAACTTAAAATTAAAACTGGGGGAAAACCGCAAAAAACCACAAATGCACATGTGCTCACTATGCACATTTTACTTATTACATTCACCCTTATATTCTAATATAAGTAAATCGTAACACAATAATATTTGCAGCAAACATTTCCGTTCTATCAAACCGCCCTCTGCCTTCCGGCAGCGCGAGCCGGTATCGAGTTTTCTCTCTTTGAACCGAATTAAGATCAAGAAGCAGCAATTAGATGGTCCAATTAAGTGGCCGTTTACTTCTCCGGCATCCGCTTTCGCGTCGCATCCTTCGCCTGCAAAATTCAGCTTCTTGCGTCGGTCTATCGACGACGGCTTTTGGCGTCTCTTAGCGAGCGTTCAATCATAAAGACATCATCATCAACCTGTCACTTCGCAACTTTTCAACATTTTGCCTCGCTTGGCTAGGATGTTCTTTCACTTTCCGCAATCGCTCCCAGCCACCTCTCTCGCTCTGCTTCTCTTCATGTCAAGTCAATTAATATACTTCTCGGCTCGTTATATTCATTAAATACGTATGTTTTTGTTTGAGCTCTCCAAGTCGGCATCTTGGCGAAAGTGAAATGTCTTCCACATTCCATTCTTCTCATTCGTGATTTCGCGTTGGCCTGCGATCGCTAATTTCCTTTATTTTTTTTCCTGTTCGGCGCTCGCAAACTCGAGATCACCGAAGACATTTGAATGCCACTCAATTCTTTCCTCCAATTCCAATTACTTCGATTTTTCTTTTCATGCTGGTGCCCTCGTGATTCTAATTTTGCGCGCCGGGTACGTGCGCGTTTACCATTTTGATTCTTACTTAATGCATTGTGCGTTACCTTAATTAAAACTTCCACATCTTGCATGGCGGTTAGAGTTTTCGTTGTTCACCTCGTTTTTAGTTAGCTTATATTTTCATGGATTCGTACGCCAGGCGTCATCTGCATAACTGAAATAATGGAAGAGATTGTCACGGAAATTACCATCACGAAAAAATGATTGATTCGCCATTTTTGGGCAGCATAACTAATTGTATTTTTAAAAACGGCAATGATTAATTAAACTCCGGGGAAGTAATCAACTTTTTAGCATGTACATTTTAGCATGATACCAAAATGTAACATTCTTCAAAATATAGTTCGAAATAAGTTTCCTCTTATATATCAACAACAAACGTTGACGTTTTCATTTTATCAAAGAGAAGAGAACAATATTCTACACTTGAAGGTGATTTTCGTAGAATAAAAAGTGTACATAAGCGATAAGCATAGAAATATGAAAAGTTTCCAAATTTCAAATTAAAAAAAATATGCAAAAAGGTTTGGAACATTGTTGAACTTAGAAGAACAGACTAACGGCATGATTAATGCAAATGCCCACCCGCACGTACAACTTTTTGCTCGCGCAATTTTGTCGCTCCCCACAGTCGTCGTTGGTATTGCTTCAAATTAGAACAAACTAAAAACTCTACGTATACTCCTCACACGCTCTACGTTTTTGTTAATCTCAAAGGGAACATTACGCACAGCAAATTAAAACTGAAAAATAAAATAACACCACCACTCACCACCATAGTGGCGCCACTCAAACACATAGCAACCATAAAAAAACTGCACGTAGAAGAGAAAGTTTCATAACATTTTCCGGGAGCACTATGAAAACGCAAGACTTGCGACTTTAAAAATAAACTACATAAATGCAAAAGTAGAAATCTATAATCTCCCTTGTCGTCTCGTATCTGGACCTAATTTTAGCATATTAGCATAGCTTAGTTCATTCCGGGGTCTGTGCGCGCGGCATTCTTATTATTATAATTCCCTTTTTGTTATTTGTCTGCGCTCGCTTTAGTTATTAGGATGCACGTCATCGTCCCGAAGCCAGTGGGGTATCCGGCGTAATATTTTTTGCGCCCCAAGACGGGTGGTAGTGGGCGGAATAAACGAAACGCTAAAAGCGTGAAAGTGTATCCAGTCCGAAAAACATGAAAACTAATCGTCCTGGGCAAATTAAGCAGGCTACAAATGCCCACAGTTCATATAATGGCAGTTTTGTTTTGCCTTGTTCAAAATTAAAAATGAAGTGTTCAAACTTCTATCTCCTATATCCTAATTACCTGGCCTGCGGAGGAGGCAAGCAACTTTCTAACCAGTTGAATCGATCTCACACCGCCCTCGCCTGCATGACGACTTCTAGTTAGCTTCATATAATAAATTAATAAATGAATGCCATGGGACAAGTTGCCAGCTACTGCCCAATGAGAAAAACGTCCAAGTATTTTTAGATTGTTTTGATTTCTCCGGGGAGAAACATAATATTTACCCACATTGATTGTGGATTGTGCCTCTGTAATTACAGTGCGTGTGAGTGAGTTTGCGTTGTGATGCCGATGTAGCCACAATAAGCATTTCGGTAAAATGTCCACACCGCACTAACGATATGCATAGTTACGCGGTTGTTAGGTGAGCCATACGCACGATGCGTGAGCCTTAGTCGACGATTATTTGGGCAAACAAGTGCGTTCGTGCCGTTCATACTCATAAATCAAGTTTATATGACGCACAATGTCGACAGTTTCACTAGCACCTGGGGGGAGGGAGCCGGCAAAACTAAACAGTTGTTGTTGAAACAAAGCGACTGGGAGCTTAACCTCCTTGACTCTGCCTACACTCGGCCGCGCTGCTTTTTTTTTTTAAATATGTACTCAAATTGCGTGCGGGTTGTTTTATATCGCTAGTATTTCATTATGTTTTTACGTGCCCTCTATAAATACACGTAATGTGAATATATCGAACCGAATAATCATCAACGAGGCGAAGGAAACCGTTTTCGATTTACAATTAACTCTTGTGTCATTAAAAAAAGTGTCATTTACGCGAACAATAGCATCATCATTTTCAGCAAAATAATCAACTCACCTTTATTTAATTCTCCTTCGCTTTTCGGGCACAGTTTTGCCAAACAATGACAAATTGCCTTGAAGGTAGATTTACCTGCGCTGTGTTAAGTTAAATGTACACTTTTGCTTATGCATTGAAGAATAGTATCGTTTCCCACTAGATGCTTAAGTATGCAAATTAATTTAAATACGCTTATAAAATCTTTTAGCAGTTGCATGTTAAATGAAAATATTTGAGCAAAAGCTGTTAAAAAATCACAACTGGAAATCTAAACTAGAATTCTCCATGAAACATTGCCGGAAAATAATGATTTATGTACATATTTAAATTGAGTAATTTTCCACAGTGCAAGAAAAATGATGTCATTGCTTTTTCTATGAATATTGCTCCTCGTACATTTTCTGCTTTCTGATTGTGCGGCGCTCGAGCACGAATTTCACTTTTTTTCAGAAACATTTTGTGTATTACAATATATAAAATGCAAATAAACTAAAGATTCTAAAACATTATATTTCGTACTGAAATTTCACTCAATAATATAGAAAATATGCAGCAAATCAAATCAAACTGGAGTGTAAGTACTTACCTGTAAGTGAATAGATTATTTTCGAAATGCTGGCATTTACACCTCGATTTGGTTAGGCTATTCCTACGTTTGTATAAATGTCTGGTCTACACAGTTCTTCTTCTTCTTCTTCTTCTTCAGGTGCATATCCGATAATCCATGTTCGCGATCACATGCTTCATTTCATCTCTGCTTCTAGCTGCTGTAAAAAGTTCTCGAACTGTCCTCATTCCGGTCCATGCTCTGCTGTTTCGCAGCCATGACATTGTAGTAGACTGTACTTTGAGTTTCGCATGATATGGCCGAAATAAGCGGTCTTCGGTTGATTTATGGTTGTAGGCTAGCCAATAGGCGATTTCTTTTCGCTACTATAACTGAGTCCGACTTAGTACAATCTCAATCTCAGTTGTAAATGAGCGTTTATTTTTCAGTTGTCTCACTATCCGAACAGTTTTACTTGCAGCACTGGGGTGAGACTGCGCGAATGCAAAAAGAAAGCAGCTAATTCCTGTTCGTTTGTCTCTCGATCTGTCCCTGGAATTTTTAATATGCCGCAAATGTTCAAAAATCCATTCCATACAGAGGGACGGATCCTACGTAGCATTGTATAAGTCAATGGTAAGATTTTTTTCGGTCCCTTCTTGGTTTCTTGTTATTATCATGTCTACACAGTTAGTGCTCGTTATTTTATTACATGAAACCAGATGAGAGCCTGAAGTATAACATCTAAATGTCTGTATACGAACGTTGAATAATTTCGAAATCAAGATGTCTCAATTTCGGCCATTTCTTTTCTCTTGGATCCGTGCTTTCGTCAAACCAGAAATCAATCCCCTTTGGGTTCCCTCATTTTGCAAAACTTATTTCCCTTCACCACTCGTGACACTCAGGTTCACCACGGTTTCGTTTGCCCAGTGGCTCTCATGTGCTCGTGGAAGGGATTTTACCAAATTTCAAGCAGCCCCACCCCCGCCCTCGTTACTCAACTCGACCGGACAGACATCAACCGGCTTGATTGATGGATTGGATTTCATGTGGTGGTCTAATTACGTTTGGGTTTCCTTCACACGCTCTGCTGACGCTTTCTTCTCGAACCCTATTGAATCGCAATATCCAATTCAAACAAACTTTTTACTTTCTTTTGACGTAGATCTACGCCTTTTTCCACCTGGTATAATATGGTGGCGGGGGTCGGGGGTTGATTTGCGGTTATTTATTTGGACTTCCAACCGTCCAAATAAACAATTGTGCCGCTACGAACGCTACGTTAATCTGCAGTTATTACTTTGAATACAGAGAAAAAATACGTAGTGCAAGAGAACGTCACAGAAGTAACCGTGACCTATGATTTTTCTTTGTGACATTAGCTAGAGCCGCTGAGATCCAGAGCGGGCCCCGTGGAAATGAGCTGGCAAGGTGGGCGGAGAATTTACCACATCCCCTCTTATGTGTTGGAATTTTGCAGAATGCTTTAGTGTATAATGATGTTTAAATTTTCTATCGTTATGCATGGCAACGATAAAGTCGCGAACGATCGAACGATAAGCTATATTCGTAACCGTAAAGTCAATCGTGGCGAAACTAAAAAGACTGCATAGTAGCGCTAATACGGATGGCCGAATATTTTGAGAATGGGTGCCGCTAGGTATACGTAGGATGCGTGTGCTAAACGCGTTACAAGATAATGTTCTTTGGTCGCATATTTGATACTTGCATGTGTTCCGCAAGTTGCTCGTGTGATAACCTCGCGTGCGTATACTGCGCTCTCATCTTCCCAGGAACAACCACACGCAACCACACGACAAGGAAACTGTAAACAATTTGAAGACAATATTCAACTTTCACGCTGGTGCCCAAAAATACATTTTATCTACACAAACTAGAATTAATCTGAAGGTATTATTAATGCTCTGCGAGTGAGCATTTCAGCCATTATAGTTCAATCTGCACGGCCATGAAAGGTGATTTTATTTGTTATCGCAGCGACGGACGGAAATGGATGAAGCCTTGCAAACAATTGGAACCAGCCGTGTGGTGTTGTGAATTTCAATAACACGCGACGCGACGTTGGCTGCTCCGCTGGTGGCGGAGGCGCCGGTGTAATGCGTATCTCCTATAATGTGCACTCGCCATCCGTGCAGCGGCAAACGCAAGCTCGCTTGCGAAGAAAGCCGAGGAACTTTTATAAAATCGCATGCGCAAATAACAACATTACATACTATGAATTATATAGCAAGGCGAAGGGAATTGGAGAGGTCGTTGGGGAAGCACTACCCTGCAAATAAGTACCAGCTTAGGTTGTTTTTCTCGTGTTCATCAATTATAAGCTCATAAATGTCATCTGTCCGCAGTATTTGAAATGCCGTATTATTTCAAATAGTTTGCTATTTTGGTGTTCAGCAGTTCAGAGAAGTTATAACATTTTATATTGCAGGCAGTTTGAAATTATTTGGATATTTTATTACTTCCGATAATAGAATTATTACCAAAACACAAAACACTAACCGAAAACTGAATTTTGCGATGAGCACGCTTTCTCAGTTTGTGCCTAGCTTAGCTAATGCTGCCTGCATTGCTTAACAAATGTCTCTTCAGGATATTTAATTCACGATAAAATAAACTTAATTAACGCTGTCGTATAAAGAACTACTTTGGAAGCGGCAGCAGAAATAAGTAAAAGGTCCAAGTCGTCGGACCGGACAGGGTACGTTTCTAATTGCAGGAGAAACACGCAGCCGGTGAAGCGGGCGAAAAAGGGTGTGAACGACATGAATTAAGGGCACATCTGTGGGTGACTGCGTCATTTGCTCGTGCCCAGTTTTATGAGGCGCCTTTACTTTCAGACTCTTCATTAAGTATAAGAATTTTCACTTTTTCCGACAAGACATAACCATGACTCAAACTTTACAAGTGAATTATACGTCGTGCCTGTTTTGCTCACTGTTCTACAGATGACCGATGTAATCAATTAATAGGAGAGGTGTTAGCTTTTCAAATTCATCCATTTTATACCAAACGGTAGTGTCGACGGTATGGAATGAGGAATGTATGCTAACCCCTGTCAATTTGTCAATCAGTTTGCGTTTTACACAATTTGAGATGCGGGAATAGTAGCGGAATTGCGAAACTGTATTTGAATGCCACGTCGCGGAGAGAGGCGACGCCGCGTTGGTAGAAGTTTGCAGCCTTTTCGCCTCATAGTGAACTCCACCCTTCAACGTGACGCGGTCAAATCTTATGAAATTTTAATGTCGTGTGCTCGCCGAGCGAAGGTGCAAAGAGCGGGTGCGAGGAAAGTGCGGTGTAAACGCCCGCAGGGCATACTCGCACTCGATGTGATAAAAAATATCGCGAATACATGCGAAGCTAAACAAGCAGGTACCGCAGAGCCCGCGCCGGAACGACATCGATGGCGAGCGAGGAAAAGGAGAAAAAAGATAACCGGTTGAAGCTTCATCAGCCGCTGGCGCACAACATTTCACTTTGCGCTAGTCAATCCGAAGAAGACAGCGAATTGACATATTTTCTACCTTGCGAATACTCGTCGTTGCGGAGCAAATTTCTTTCTCGGTTATTTATCTCCGCGACGCCGCAATAAATAAACTAGAAGGTCGATCAGCAATATTTTATCCCCTCGGGTATGTTATTTCTTAATAATCGATGGAATAAAGGAGGATGCGGGCGGAGCTGCGGGACGCGGCAAATAAAGGACGCGCGATTCGCCAGTTGGGCGGTTGCCCCCCTTCGAGGCCAAATATCAGGTCGGCCAAGTTGCGACGATCCAACTTCCGAGCGTCGTCTTGCGACGTGAATAACGGAGGGATGGCACACCGGCAAGGCAACCATTGAGTGGAATTCGTGAATGTGCGCGTTCAGGATTTATACATTTAATATGAGAGATGTCTAGATAGGTGGGTATAGAGATGCGTGAGACAGCGCACGAAGGAGCGAGATTGTGAAACCGTGAAAAGCATGTATGCGATAGGTAAAATCGCCGCCCTGTCTGCACAGGCGTCGGTTGTGGGATCCGCACACCTTGTTAGAATGTACATAGGCATTCTTGGGAGTAAATTATTTACCAACAACGAAACTTTGCGCTAAACGAATGCTCACGACCGTGACCGAACTTTTGTGTGCCCAAAATGCAACAATCTCAAACAAAAAATGTCCACCCGCACAGCGTTTTGAGTTGGTTCGTAGCCAGTAAAATTCCACTTCTAGAACTGTGGGATAAATCGACGGTGGCGCTTGGGTTTGCCTTATTCAGCGGACGTCTTATTCTAAATGTGTAAAAGTGCAAGCAGTTTATCTAACTTTTCGCTAAGCATATTATTTAGTGCGGCCTTAAGCTTGGGTACATTCGAAAATATAACCGCGGTCTAACCCTTGGCAGCTGATAAAGTTAAAAGCGCAATAACAGGTGGTACCCGAAATACTTTAAACGGTCTTCTAATAGTCGGGACATTAAATACATTACGAGTGGTTAGATTAGTGTGAAGGATTGGGCGCAGTCATACGCCCATCTTGAGTTGGTATATTGACCGTAAACGCGTAATACTGTTTGCGCAGTCAACGCAAATTCGCACGGTGGTCGTGCATTCCGACAGCGTCCCTCGCAGCCACGTGTCTTCGCGCACGATCGCGCATGCTGGTTTGCCTGAATGCACTTTCTTCTTATCACCTGCGCCCTCACGATAAACGAATACACACACTAAAAGAGCTCGTAAGACGATGCCCTCGGACAGCAGGACAATTTAAGTAGAGCGCAAAACCGCTCGCTCGAATATTATGTACGTCTAGGTCTAGTGGAGGTAATGCGGCTACTAATATACTCATGACCATTAGCGACATTAGTGTAGACATTAGTCGTTCAAACAAAGGAACGAGCGAGCGAGATTATCTATTAACAGGACTTTTGTGTTGTTGTTAAAGTCAAGCGACTTCCCTGTTTGGTATCCTGTTGATAAGGTTCCGCAGAAGTGGCCGAAAACGGTTTGTGCTCTGAGGGTACGTATTAATTTCGAATAACCGTGATGAATTATTCCCAGTAAAGCGCGAAAAAAATTATTATTATTGTATGCGCGGGACTGACAGTCCCGGTGAGTGCAAGGCGAAAATTAACCGATGCAGATGCTAGCTCTGGAAGACTGCGGGTGCGGAGTATTTGCGCGAGGGGGCGAAATATTCTCGTTCGAAAAAGGCAGGAGCGCACGCTGCCAAAGCTGCAGGTTGAACGCGGCTTTCTCTCCCTCGCAAATATCGTTGCAGATTGCAGAAGACGGGGAAAACAAAAGCGTCGCGAAGGGTTGAAATATTGAAGAACAAACGGGCAAGGACCGCGCATGAAGGATATGCCGTGTACATTTGTGTGCCGTACTCGTCGTGTTTGCTTCTAGCCCCAGAGCCCAAAAATGGAAAATGAAAATTAACAAATAATGCTGCATGTGCGCGCCACGATGCTCTCCGCACTGACATGAGTAACAAAGTAAATGAACATACTTTAACGCGTGCGCAGTCGCGGTTATTTAAGACGTGCGATGTGTGGCAGTTTTATTTTAAATCACTGGTAGCATTTCTTTAAGATTGCGGGGTGTTGCAGGTGTGAGGGCGATGGCGCGGCGGCCGGTCTGTTTGTTGTAGATAATACTGGAGTGGAATTAATACGTGTCGAAGAAACGCGCAAATACTGCCCAATACAAAAACGATATCTAAATCGTCAAATGGGCATTATGCATACAATTTTTTTAATTGCATGAATGGAAACGAATCACTAAGTGTTTATCAGGGCACCACTTCGGTAGTGATCCAAAGAAATTAGTTTAATATTATGAATGTTTAATATTCATAAATGAAAAAAATGTGGCACCCGCGGTTGCTTCGGCTGGCGCCTCGGAAAATAACCTGCACGCTCGTAAGAAAAAATACAACTCTACTGCCTCGATACACAAATAACTATTGTCACTCTTCTTTTGCTACGCGCGCAGATGTCCGGCGGCTTTGCTCTTCGATACTCGACTGACTCGACATTCATTCCTTATTACTTATCACCATGTATTCAAACTTCAAGAAACACATGCATTTAAAATAAAACATTCACCTGACATTCCCCTCTTTTGGCTTCTCGATGGAAGGGAAAGTGAACACTATTTCAACCACTATGTATTTGCCACGGTGTTATGCGAATATAAAACGGGTGTATTTATTTTACTCGTTGCGATTCCCCTTCATGTCTGCTGCCCCTCTTTGTTTCATTCTGCGCTGTCAGATTCTTTTTGTTTGTCCGTGGGGCTAGTGCACTGCGTTTTGATCTTCACTTTCGGCTTTAAACGTTTTTGCCCTTTTTGCCTCACAGCACCGCGCCGCCGCGCTGGCGACTCATGGGCATGGCCGAAGAGCGGGTCTAGAACAAGCAGGCGTTTTTCACGTTTCGCCCGCCAGCCATAACTATAAATCGAGTATCAAAAATATCGGGAATATTGGATATATTGAGCTGTAACGTGTAAATCTTTTCTTCACGGCTTTTTTTCTTTCGGATAGCGCATTTCTGGTTAGATTCCGTTTGAAATATTGCGCCACCCATTTGTTTCCCATAATATTTATTTTTATTTTCGATAGTACAAACGTTTCAAAAGTTCGTTCGCTGGATTAAATACATTGAACAATTTACGCACAATGCAGGTTGAAGCGCAAGCAGCGGGCAAGGAGCGAGAGCATAAAGTGAAATCGTTGTAAGCAAAATGCAAATAAGCGGATTGAAAATATTTGCGCTACCCGCTCTCATGGAGTGTGCATGTGTGCGAAGCAAGAACCTGCTGTTAACTGCCTACTTCACTTGATGCTTGGCTCTACGAATGATTACGTTGCACGTGGTCCACGTCATTTATCGCCGGCAAGCCCAGAGAAATGTGATTCCCATACGTAAATAATTCAGACACACTTAAAGTGATGTTAAAATTATAGACGAATAATGGGATAACAAGGTCGTAATGGTTTTCTGCGACTGCATTTGCAACGAAATAGTCATTTTCGATATGAGGGCGGATGCGAGAAAAATGCCTATTTTATGCGATTTTCAGCCATTAATCGAGGTTGACATGGCCGTCTTTTCAACATTTCCCGGTCGAAAGTGCGGAAAAACTTGAGCTCTTTCGCACACATGGAACACGTTTTTCCGCACTGTTGACCGCCCACGTGATTACAACATAGCAATCTGATTTGTCCGAGGACACGTATGCAATGAGGTTGAGCACTCACGTGGTTACAACATTGCAATCTGATTTGCCCATAGAAGCTCACGAATGCCGTGATGTTGTTTTGTTTCTCAGCGCCGCCCTTGCGTAAATGATTTAATTTTCTCCATTATTTTCAAGTTTGTATATTTTGAAGTGCAAACCTGTTTGAATATCAATGTCAACTGCTGATAGCGTGAACAAGGCAACGAAAATGGCAAGTGAAGACGAATTTCTACAACTGACTCCAGAAAACATAATTGAAGATGCGAAGACAGCAAATGCAGAAATTTTCATCGTTTTATTGGATTCATCTTTCGATTTACGTCATGCATGTTAAACGCCCGCACGGTGAAAACCAAGCAGACTGAGTTGTCCGAGGAAGCACTCGTATGCCGTGACGTTGCTTTGTATCTCATAGCCGCCCTTGCGTAATGTATTGTGCGTCTATGTTTTTTACAAGCTCACTCGCGTCGTCACTTGTTACGTAAAATACTATTTCCTACAAATGCATTCACATTACAAATAACCAGTGTGCTGCTGTAAACAAACAATCAGATCCTATTCTAGTGCATATGTTTTTAATGCATTTGTAGGAAATAAATAAATATGGAATTAAGTGAAAGAAGAGAGTATAACAAAAATATTTTAGAAAAGAAAGAAAACAGGCTGTGTCTTCGAATGCACTACCATGTGCGTTTTAGGATGGTATGACTTATGAAATATCAAATATACACAATCAGGCTACCCTAATAGGTCTACTAATGGATACAATGAAATGAAAAAAGTTGTGACATCAAATGAAATAAAGCGTACATTAAATGCGCATTTGCACAAGTAAGTTACATTGACGCTGCATGACAAATAAAATGCGAGCACGCACGAGCAATGGTCCTGCTGTTGTTGTACTTTAGTACATGTATGTTAATCATCATTTATGTTGAATACATCAGCACGTTTTGTGTCGTGTTGTATATGGGTATACTTACCTGCCATAAAATCGGAGGGACCCCTTGATGAGCGTAACTTTGCTGATTTCTTCAGTTATACATTTGATATACGACGTCTTGAAAGATTTTATATCGTCGTAAATATCTATCAATGTTTTGGGATCCTGTGCTCGTAACTCATGAATTAGGTAATTTAATATCAATAAAAACACTTGTATGTACTCGTGATGCTTGCTTGTGAAAAAGTGGCAATATAGTAGGCAGATAGTCTGCTTTTTTCCAGGACTGAGAAATTTGACGAGTGCCGTTAAGCCCATTTTCCCTCACACCCATGAAGTCTAGCAAAAAGTTTGCGGAAAATATAATAAACAGCAATTAATTACTATTGCCTTCGCAAAGTAGAAAATCGAAACAATTAGAATTATGGCTGGATGTAGAAAACTTTTTCTGCGCTTCGTTGCGTGGTGTAAATTTCTCTATATTACGTTGTCGTCCTATCATTAGTTTCACTGGGAGCTGCGAACGGGCTTGGCAAACGCGCTCCCGTATCACGGGAGGACAAACAGCAGGAACTAACTTTTCTAATTATACCAATTTGACTTGTTGTACTGAATCGCGCAACGCGCTAAGAACGCTGCGCCGGCAGGGAGCGCGCATTGGCCTAGTGCACAAAACGCTATTACAGTCATTGATTTTACAATTTATGTATTCGTTTGCTTTATTTTATTGTTGAAACTTTCGGCAAAACTTCTTTGCGCAGAACGGAACTACGCACACCATCGCTATGCGATTTGGGCAGAACGACAAACCTGACAACGCTAGCTAGCGTGCGAAAAATAATGTGTCAATTACGCACTGAGAGCATTAAGATCTTTCCTGTGTTTGTGAATATGCATTTCTTGATGGCTTGAAATAGTATATTGTTAAACGTGCGTATAAAGATGCTTGATCGCTTTATCGCCCTTATTCGCAAGTTGAATACGATAGTTTATCCGCAACTGCCTCGGTATCTAATCATTGACTCTCTTTGCGAAGAGACGGAAAGCAGGACTGAAAGTTAAAATACTTTTCTTAGAAAATTAAATTGCATTTGCATTTAGGAATTCCAATTGAAGCCGACCAAAAGACAAAATTCGCTACGGCTGTTGATGGACATTGGCATACGTGCAATTTTGTTAATCAAGCATGCTGTTCTTCATTTTTCTGAAAAAATATGATTCGTATTCGCCTCACTTGTGATATACGCAATATTTGATCAAGCATGCTATTCTTTATTCCTCTAGAGCTCTACGAGGAATAAGATTCTTATGCCCCACCTGCCATACATGCAATATAAATCAAAATGCATGTCTTTAAATTATGGGTATCATTATGTTTGCCATTTGCGTTATGGCTAACTTACGGGGCAGTTGTGGGGCAATTAATCACGATGCCGATGTTTGACGATGTTGAGTAAATCGGCCGGCGCACACAGCTGGACACAGCTTTATGCCAAAGGTGAACGTCGAAACAAGATGAGTAAACAATTGTCATTTCATCAGTAAATGGATACAATTCAATTCTGGGCGTATTTCCTTACATCGACTGTTATTTTGGGGATGGATGGAAATGATGTTTATATCGGAACACAGATTCTACTTTACGCTGCGTCTGTTTTTTTAGTCATTCAACTAGATGTTAATGTCCGGGGACGACTGCGAACATGAGTATTCGACCAACCTTTTGGGGATTTTCGAATTTCGGTTCGAGAATGGTACGGATATCATGATCTTATGCCTTGGGTGTTTGCGCTTAGGAAAAAGAAAAAGAAAACTTGTTAAATAATTAGCGCCGAGGTGGAGAGATCAAAACGCGTGTTTTGCCTTATATAGGAACAATATTACATATCTCAAATGACTCAATCGCATCCGAGAGAGACTTCGGAGAGTTCACATTTTCATATTTAATCCATGAGAGTTTAAGCGTTCAGTTAGTTTTGCCGGAATGGAATTAAAATCGGCGTCGCATACGAAATTCGAAATTTGTGTTTCAAGAAGCTATCGAATTTTGGAGAAACGTTAAAATAATTTTCCAAAACTGAACGAAATCGTCTTGATTATGTTTATTAACTCGTGAAGTTTCTATTAGCGCTCAAACGCTTCCAAGGCTTTTAATTCGCGCATTGTGCTCTCCCCTTAGGATGTGCGAAGGATACTTCAAGAATCCGCTTCGATGTTGAGGAGACCGCGTCATTAAAGCATACTTTCGAATATAATTTTTGTCCGGATACCACTCCTCCACGTTTTATGGTGGTCACGATTTGCCATTGTTTGTATATTACCAGATTTCAATTTCCACGCGTGTATAATATATACCTACTTGGCACTTACTAAGCCTGTGTAGTACGAAAAGCAATAAACTAAAACTAAAATCCAAAGTTGTTTTCGTACGCCGCCGGCGGCGCGCGCGCTTTCGCAAACGGGAGCACGAAAGGGCTGTTATTCCACTGGTAGTAGATTTAATGGTTTGTTTTCGGGAGGAAGGAGCGCGCCGAAGAATGCAAGAATGGCGGGTCGTGTCGCAACGTCGGCATCAAGCGAACCAGCACCAGGGTGTAAAATTTGCATTCCTGGCTTTCGCAATTTAAGTAGCGCGTGCGCACTACATCGATCCGAGAATTGGCGCTATGCTTATTTTTCTTCACCACCTCGTCGACCTCATCCTGCACCTACACAACACACACTTACGCAAAGTCGCAATCATAAAATCGACCAATTACTATTTCAAATAGTTCGCGTGAAGGTGAAAGACAAGTCCCGATGGAAAATAACAACTTTTATTGGGTTAGTCAATGTGAACTATTAAATTCGGATCTTCTCGATGAATAATGAGTTGCTAAGGGTGAGGATGGACTGGAATTGGGAAAGCTTTATCGCGCCGCTGCGCAGTCGCAGGGTATACATGCAGGACTTAATTAATTGATTGCTACTCGAAATTTATGACTCATTTATTGTATTTTAAATTATCACCAGGGCCACAATCCACAGCAGGCGTCCTACTGATAATATTCAAGTATTCACGGCGCGGCGTTTAACCCGCTTGGTTGGTGTGCTTCTCCTGCTGCGTGCAAGCACCAACAGTCATGCGAGAACAATTTCTTAGTAGTAGGAAAAACACAATGACAAATATTTTCATAGAATCTGAACACACTTATACGTCAATATAAGGCTGGAATGTTTTAGGGAAAATACCGGTCGGGCTATGTTAGAATTAAAACGAAAGCCTAATGTGCGCACGCCAAATAGCTGTGACCACCGACGGTGCGGCGGGGGCCTGGAGCCGAGTGGAAGGAACGGTTGCAGTGACCGAATACCGCCATTTGGGACTCGCAAGTAGTATATCACATCCAGGGCGCAGCCGGCGAGCCGTGCGGCCGGACGGTGCGCGGCGGGATCACGTTGCTGCCGTTTGCCATTGCGGCTGCAAACGAAACCGCGTTGCGTGTCCTGAATTTAATTGCGTGCGTATTTCAGACACACGCGCCGACTCCACGAGATATTCAAAATACACCAGCACCAGACGAAAGCCGGAAATGTTCCCAATTCAGAGCAGTTCTTCGAACAAAACTACCTACTAATAATAAAATCTAACATCATCCAGCTTAATAGTTTTCAATTTAGAATTTTGTGATGTTAACATTTAGGAGGTAGATGTGGAAATATGAAACTCATGGCCAAATACATCCGAGTGCGGAATCGCGCAAATGTAGCGGGGGGGATATGTCAAACTCGTCCCCCCCCCATACCAATTCATGCCATCGCCTCCTCTTTTCTGGGAGAAGATATCTCACGCCGTTGTAAGAAGAGCCGCGAAAGATATAAATGGCGAACATGTTCCCAAGGCGCGCAACGCGACGAAGCCTCTTTTCCTGGCCCCAAAGCATCAAATCGGAAACTGTTGGCATCTTAATTAAATTAAATACATTTTTTCATCTCGGGCGCGAGAGCTTCTGTGCAAGAATAACTGATTTCTGATAACATTCACCTTACTTTTCGCTGCGCGGGCCGATTTGTAACTCCATAACTATAGAGCTCTTTCGCTTTTTCGTGCAGCCACGACCCGGCACAATGGGGCGCAGAGTTGCTGCTATTAACCACCCCGCGACTTGCGTCGCGTCGCATGCCATCCCTTTTCCTATCCCGTGCGCATTCTCTGCCGCGACAAGGAGTTGTGAACTTCTATATTGCGATCCCCGTGTACGAGTACACAAGTGCCTCCTGCTTGTATGCTGCGACTAGTTATTGGAGCTTATAAAGTGTAAGTTGCTACTTCAAGTCGGAATTTACGAGCGAGTGAACAAGTTCATATTAAGCGGTTAAGTCGTCGTCGCCAGCGACGCGGCGTGCTCCAAACCCAATCCACGTTACTACTGCTAACTGCATTGCCATATCTGATGGTTCTAAAATAAAGATTGTGTACGTTAAAATTGAGCTTTTCGATAGTGACATTGCCCGGTTTCTGTCAAAGGTTAATGAGAGCGCCGTTAATTCACTATTTAGCTATGTCGCTGGTGGCAATGGGTTATGTGTGTGACGCGTACATTATTATATGCCCACGGTGTAGACGGCGCGCGGCTGCGCTGTGCGGCGCCTCCCCTATTGCCGGCTACCTTCTCTAGCTGCTACCTCATTTACTCTTTACCTAGTCATTCTTTAGGGAAGACGGCCGCGGCGCTTTTGTATATGCAAGCAATCCATCATGCTTACGCTTGAGTTATGCCAACATTTAGAAAATTTATTATGCACACATGCCCAAGTTGGAGGAGGGGAAAGCGTCGGAAGACTGGAAATGATGTGCTGTAGCTGCAGAGGCGAAATCATCGAATGACGTTTGCGTGGCGGTTACAATTTCGCAATCCTCGACACCTTGTAAACCACATTTTATATCTCCGGAAGACTCGCATAGTTAAACACGAGATAGCATTATAATGAAAGCCTAACGAGTCGTAAATAGTTATTTTTCGCCGACCACCACGGAAAGCCTTAATTGCCGCTTCAAAAATAGGGCGGAAACTTGATTTTTGTCGCCCACGGGCGGAAAACTGTTGCAGTTATGCATCGCTAGATGCCGCCTCACAGAATTAAACAATCCGTATAATTCACACATTAACGCAGCAAGCCAAAAAAGAGACACAAGATTGTTTTTCGCCTACTTCCACAGAAAGCCTCGCAAAGAAAAGTTATTAATTCTTACAAATTATTAAGTAATCGAGGAGGCGAAAAAATGTTGAGTGCACCTCAAGCGAAAATAGTTCTGAATCCTTCCGCCTGATTGATGCCCGAGCTAAGCGAGCTTCGCTTCAGGCTTCAAACCCTATCTTTTCGCTTTCGGTGCACTATAGTTTTTTATCTTGATAATGCCGACTGATTTAAACTCGTGTCCCCTACGTAGCTCGCACTGCGAGTTCACCTGTAATTACAACTTCGAATTGCGTTTTGAATTATTAATAAATCCGGCTGTGGATTTCATGCTCGGCATTACAAATACTAATAACGGTTACACTTGTAGGCTGGTCGCGACGCGCATGGCTCTAATAAAAGCATTTAATTTATATTAACGTTCACCTTGTTAATACCCTATTGACGGACGACTGAACCGGGTGCCGGCTGCGTATTGACTCCATGAATAAGTCCGGTTAACATAGTCTACTCTACACCTACAACCCTTCACGCGGAGTACGATAATCTTGATATATATTGCGTGTGCCTATAACATGGACTAAATCTATATACATATATATTGTGTTGCAGCCGAAGCCACCAAGAAGGATCACTGTAACAAGACTGTGGACATTTATGACGATGTGTCCAGCCCCGAGGTCACCACCGACAATGTCGGCAAGCCGATGACATGCTCCTATCGCTTCCGCTCATTTCGCGGTACGCCGAAGGACTGGATTCTGCGCATCAAGTTCAACAAGTTCAAAGTGGGCACCTTGGTGAACGCCAGCCACTGCGACGGTGGCTACATGCAGGTGAGTGTCTCAACGAACTTGTCTTATTTGCTTCCAACGCTTCTCATGCCAATTTATAATGTATGCAATCAACAGTTGTCGTGCGTGTGCATTAGAGATAAATAGAAAACGTGTTCACTGCGCATTGCAACTTGTGTACGGTGACGTGTCTTGAAGCAGTATCACGTAACTAATTTCAAGTTGTAATGTGTCCTCGCCCGGCAGTTTTCGACAAATCCAATAACGGCGATGGCGCTGACCACAAAGTTGGCGGTATATAATTTTTGCTTCATCTCCATCGATTCCCCACAATTTTTCATCGTAATATTTCGAAGCATTACGGGCGTCGTCGGAAAACGTCACAAACGTTATTACATTTTCCCTAGTTAACAACCTTGGGCAGAATAAACGCATGCAGCCTTTTTTGCAAATACTGGTGTCTTCCGTCGCGTTGACTTTGCACCTCGGCTGCGCCGGCGAGGAGGAGAGCTGGGCCATTATTATTACGGATGATCCTTCGTCTCAACTCCCAGTTCTTGATGACGATTATTACATACTGCGAAGAATGAGAAAATAGATGTGGCGCGCTGCGTTCGGCAAAAAAAGTGTGCTCTGTCTGTGCAGCAGCATCGGGCAGTTGACGGAGGAGTCCCGCTTAGCGCCCCTGGCAACGGTTATTAAATCTGATGATGACAGAAAACCGGCAGGTCGTCTCTCTTAATTAAATCTCAGCGCCCGTCGTGTTTTCGATGCTCTCGCGCTTTGTCTCCGTTTCATTTAATTTTGTTTAAAACTACTTTGTGGACAATAATTTACCATACATTGCACCTACCACGGCAGAGTTTGTTCAGGAAAAGTTACTTAATGTGTGTGGCCAAGGACTAATTAGACAATCAGTCTATGTCTTTCATATGCAGGTTTGCTAAGTCAATTCGAGAGTACGTTCTACAAATATATGCGGCACATAATTGAGTGCAAAACACCAACAATGTGGAAATGCGAACGGTGGCGCTCAAAGTGCTTGTGAAGCATCCAAGCGTTTCGCTAGCGGCAGCGCCTGAATATGGTCGCGGGTCGTTCGAATCCTGGTATCGCACACCGCTCATGGCTCAGAACGGCATCGCTTTCGTCGACACCTACCGCCATGCGAACTTAAATGTAGGTATGTCGGTAAGATCAACGCCATTGTCTCTTGTCGCAAGGCGTCATTAGTTTGATGGTGGCGCGCGTCTTCGGCTGCCACCCGAGTAGTTCTCGCGCATTGTTCTAATTGATGACTATCTCATGGTGAATGCTGATTAAGGCAGTTGGAAACGGAAACGACTTCAAGCAGCAATGCGTGGCAGAGGGAAGAGGCGCTAACCGACGCTTCCCGTCTCCTCCCTCATCTTCCCTTGCGTATCGGAGTGATATGCGAGCCTATATCTATTTACGATAATTCTCAACAAATTGTCTAAACTTGCACTCTGCCTGCATGTTGACGCGTATATTTGTAATTCGCGTCAAAGTTTTGCCACGTAGCAGAAAACTAAATGACAAGCACTAAAACAACGCCACAACTTTCGCTGCGCAAAACTAGACGAGCATCGTATCACGCTCGCACCAGTAACATGATATCACGCTCAACAACTAACTAAATATACACATCCTGCGGAGAATGCAACGTCATATCGCCGTCTATTAGCTAATTAACTTTATTTTCTCCCAGGCAGTGCAAACATTTATTACGTATCGAATAACATACACACACACACAAACTTCCACCGTGTTTATCAGAAACTGCCACACTGGCTCGCAAAACAATAGCTTATTAGCTGGCTGCACGTCGTAGGAGCATCTTCTAGATCTAGTTCTAGATTAAGGATGGCCAACACGCAGCCCACAAGGCTATTGGATTAAATAGATCAATACTGATCACTTCATATATTTTCAATTATTAGTGATAGTTTTTGCTGTTTGAAAAGTGCTTGTCTGTCATTCATGGCTTAAAAAACACAATAATGCAAATTTTTGTCGAGTGAACCGCTAAACGCTTTTCAGCCGAAGTACACTCAACATTTTTTTGCCCCCTCGATTACTTATTAGCTGTTTAGAATTATAAATAAGATTTTTGTTTTTTGGTTCTCTTGGTGTCGCTTACTCATTGCTTTGAAATATGGTGTGGCCGGCGAGCACTAGCGAGCGACCTTGCAGCTCAATTGTGAACTAAAATATAGGGATGATATTGTTACGAATCCCAATGCATCTCCACGAATGCATAAACATTCAATCTCGCAACATTGCATTGATAACATTAATAACAAACAATGCATAAGTCCATCAACAAGAAGATCAAATAAGAAGTGCATGGAAAGTTCTGTTATCCCTGTCCTACCAGCAGTCTACTCGGAGCTAATCGCCATTATTACATTCCGAGTCTGGGCTACCCTGCTTAATAGAAGATGCGATCTATTGAATAAACTTGTTAACCCTAATTATCCTATTAAAATGTTGTTGTGCCAGCTGCAATGTTTAACACACAATTCAAGTAATCAAGTTTCTTCCCTCAATATTGGGGTAGGTGAAGAAATATAAATAAATCCAGTGCCCGCTGCGTTGGATGCAGGAAATAAAAGACGTTTTGTTAAGAAGCGCCTCTGTTCTGTCGTTCTGTTTTTCTTGTTTGGAGCAAGGAGTGCACTCTGAAAATGTTAGCACGAGAAACATATGAACGTGTGCTCTCGAGGCGATGTACGGTTATTCGTTATCATAATAAATTCAGAGCGTAAAAAATTGGCCATTTCGTTGCCGGGTTCGTAGGTCGGTTAGTCCGCACAGCTCGTTGCCGCCATGCCGACGCGCCTTTCCATTTATTACCGTTCGTTGTTATTCTTAGCGTCGTTTGTTTGTCTATTCCTTGGTACCGCAGCGCGCGTTTTACTCACACACTATAACTATAATGGCAGCCCTGAAGAAAGAAGCGCGATGCTAACACGTCTTGTGCTCCTTCGCGGCTGCCATACATTTCGAGCATTCCCACAATCGGAACTCACTGGCACCTCCACCCCTTCGTTCATTCATTCGTTCGCGTGCAAGCGTGCTGGCGCGAGAGGATGAGTAATAAACGTGGCACCTTCGGCGCGGTTCCCATCAGTAATTACTCTCAATTAACGAACGAAATGTATATAAATCACTACAATTGCTGTTGCCAGGGTGCGGATCGCTTCGGCCCTGCTCTATTAGAAGGGATGTGCTGTTTACGGACACGAGCACGTATTCTTTCACCGTTCGCCCCGATGCCTACTTTTTCCGCTCGGTGGCTAGTGCCGCTTTTGTTACTTCTAACTTGCAGCTTCATTGCTGCATTTGTGTGTGCGCCCCTCATGTGGTCGCCCACTATTACTCCAACGGTCGGGAAGAACTCTATTGCATGGTGCTTCTTTTTCATTTTCATTTAAGTGGTTAGTTTGGGTCGAAGACATTCTCTTGGAACAAATGAAGCGCAGAATGGAAAGGACGGGGTCCTGAACGATAAGAAAATGAAAGCGTCGGGCACATGCAGAGCATCGCGATTATTATTTTGGGATGCGCTTCCTTCAATGGATGCCATGTATGATGCCGTGTTTGTGCTAATATAATTTAAACTTCGGTCGAATAACTTCGATGCTCGTGTGGTTCAACATATCCGATCACAAAATATTGCACTCGTATCGCAAATAATAGGCGGAAACGATTAATCATCTTAAAGTAAACGCTAATCAGTAATTATAGACATGCGGTCAAAAACCGACATCGATGTGATAAAATTTAAATTTTCCCAAAGCGAGTTTGTTAATAATCCCAACCGAAGAGGCAAATCAATTCGCGACATGATAGCAATGATAAAGAAGAATCTTTGGCTTTAATCGAAATTGTAGGAGAGATAAATTGAGGGGAAGTGTTTGGAAATTTAGTTGTAAATTATTGAAGATGGGTGCGGGTGGTGGTGCGTGTGTGTTGGAGTCACTCATTGCGGCTGAGGATCTCAACGGCTCCATTCAGATTGCCAAAAGTACGAACGAGCGCGCGCAGATTGGCATCTCGGTCGCTGAAGCCCATGCGCTGAAGTTGCTCCAGCTGATTGCTGTAGCGCACCGTCGGCGGCTGGATTGGCGGCGCCGGCCGCTGCTGGGCCATCTGGGCCATATAATCGCGAAGGCCGTTGCTCGTACCGAGGTCCTCCATCACGTTGGGCAGATTGTTCCGCATGTAGTCGACGGAGGTTTGCAGAAAGTTCGGATCAGAGGTGTGCTGCGCATTTACGTTACCAGATCAAGGGTCCAAGGATTTGGCACTGCTGGATGCGCGGCGCTGACAACTCAATGCTTGAAGCTGATTAGTGAAATGGTTGACTCTACTGTCGATTTCCGTTTCTGTAAGCAATTCCAGTGGTAACTGTCAAGCACATCTGTGCCACCTATAAACAGAAGAAATATATCAAAATAGTCACAAGCCACAATCACTTAATGTCGAATTCTGAAGCAGTAAGCAATTATCTATACGTATGCACACTTGTAAAACGAATAGCATCAGAGCGCCAGAACGCACCTACATAAATAACGAAGAGTTTTTTGTTCAGACGTACAAGGGAATGAGAACGGACTGGGTGTTTACCCAAACGCACAAGCACCACCGTCGCGTGGAGTATCACTGCGTATTTTTTGAAGTTGTCGTTTGTCATCAAGACATTAGCATCACATACCCGGCATGTGCCATAGTTACGCGTCACCTTCGATATATAGCGCGGATTATAAATGGCTTGTGCAAATCAAGATTTTTAACAAATACATTTAAAAAAATCGGGATTGTGGAATAGTTACATATGTCATTACTATGGCCATGCCTCAACGATTTGTTTCTTTTTGAATAACAGGTACCCGGTGCTACCGTCCTGCACGATGCACTCTCGCAGCCACCAAAAACATTAGATCGACCACCAGCATTGTGGAAGCTGCCCGGAACTTTTCGTTACGATCCTCTGCCTTCGGTCATTTTTACAGACCCGCTTTTGTGCCTTTATTGACGTGAGGATGACGTTTAATTGCACGGTCATTTTGATACTCCCGTGTGTGCGAGTGAATGTGTTCTTATAGATCGCGGAAATTGAAATTTCATCCAAGACAGCCCGTGCAAGTTCTTGTAAACGTGATGTGAATTGAATGACTGCGGCGGATAATCGATTGATGCGAGCGGTGACGCGACGTTAACTCGGTAACTGGACTGAAGCATATCGGTTCGGGAGCATATGCGAATTATGTCAACACAAGTGAAATATGGAATATAATACCTGCTTGTGTGGATGTCTCGTTAATTATAAATCACACGCATGTGCCATTTCGGCACTGCAAGGGAGCTTTTAATATTTTATGAATAAACTCATGTACGCGATTGGCGCACGGGCAGACAGTTTTCAATTTCAACTTTCTTTGCGTATGCGAATATTTACGCACTTGTTATAGATTTGATGCCGTGTTTCGTTCGATTCGAGGAACAAATATTTGCGTTATAGTTGGTGAATTTAGTCAATAATATCGTATTTAATTGTAGCCTCGAGCGGAACATGAGCGCGATTTAAATCAAAGTTTATGTTGTGGATAAATTTGTGCGGCGCCACACGATCACATGGAAATCCCTCCATCGTCCGACGAGCATTCTACGACTCACCACGGTCCGCAGGCGTTGTGAGGACATGATAAATGTGCATTGTTTCCACTAGTCCATTGCGACGGCCGCAACGATTACTAATACTAATGCCCCTCGGACTAGTTTCGACAACTTAGATGGAGGCGCGGCGCGCGGCCACTAGCGCCACAAACACGCGCGAGCAATGTAGATTTTCGGAGGACACTAGAGCAAACAATAGCGCAGAATGTGCTGGATGCGTCGGGAATTCAATGGCACACAGCGGCGGAGCCAGGGCGATTGAATCAAATGAAGAACGACTCTTGAGTCGATTGTTTCGACATGTGTTAACAAGAAATAAAAGTTATCTTCTCCAGCGCCAAGTACCAACCAAGCAGCGAGGGCATTCTCCACTGTTCATATAGTACAGGTAGTACAGGTCGCGGTATGTACTTGCATTTAAATAGACGCGTTGGTTTTCCCCCACTCTTGCAAATTACGCTTGGGCCCAGGTCCTCACATCTTAAAATCACACTTTAGACACTCGTTTCCTAAATAACTATTACGCACGTGTGCTTCCTCGGTGCAGAAAAACGTGTGCTCTGTCCAACACATCAGCCTACACTATATGTACATCATATGGGGGCTGATGTGACGGTTATGTCTCCGTTGATTTATGGCTGAACGCGTGAAGCAAAGAATGTCACAGCAAAAAGCAAGAAACATTCCAGCGCGACGAACAACTGAATAAACAAAATAAATCCACTCAATCAAGCTGTATTAGCATTTGACTGCGATTTGACACCATTATACATAATAACCAACGTTATAACTTTACGTTTACAATTTGTTATTGTGTAATTATGGAATTACTGCATGGCTGCGGCGCTAGTACTGCGACAGCGTGCACACGTCCACTTCTGAGTTTTATTAAGTTGCATATCAAAGAGAACGCATGCGCACACCAAGCAAGGAAGGCGGCAGGACGTTAACGCACGAGGGTTGCTCCCTAGACGTGGGCCGGAACTAAATGGCACTAAACTCGAGAAACTTTCGATATCGGAAGATTACCACCCGCCGTACACCGCAGTGCAGCGTAGAGGTGGCGGATACGCGCGAGTCGACAACACGGAGGCGGCTGCTGCGAGCTGGTGCTGCGGTGTCAGGACCGGGAGGTCGTCTGTGGACAACCGACGCGCGTCGTCTTGTTTGTTTCAACCTGGACGTCAATTTGGTTAATTGAATTACTCCCGCGATCCTCCCGAAATTAATCAAGTTACATTCCGGACGGACGCGCATGTGCAGTGTGCGTTTCGCTCGAGTTGGGGCCAACGCCGTGCCGTCATCCCGCGCCGATGCAAAGTTTAATTCAATTACTATCAATTTGTACTCCTATTAATTAGTGTATGCGTCTCGGCTCAGAACGCAGCGTATAAGTTCTCTTCTAACATTCATTATGCACCGATATGCTACCTGCATTCAACATTATTTGGCAGCAAACAACGCAAGAAATGCATATTGCAGTAAACAGTAAACAAGCCGACGATAACTGCCATCATTTGACATGCTTGGCCTACTCGATTGACAAATCGGGGAGTAAAGCGACATTTACACTAGTGGATATATGCGCAACACATTGCCACTCAATGAAATTAGACCGTAAACGAGATTGCACGCCCAGTGTGCTCTAAGTAAGACAACGCGTTACCCCAGCATCTTTTGGAACTTGTCGAACCTGAGTACCCGCGAGCGCCGCTAAACTCGGAACTTTCGAACGCTGGAGATGGTTTTCCCAGATAATGGGACGAGCAAAACCTAGAGTAATCTTCCAGCGCAATGCTGGCAAAGAGAGTATATATACAACGTATTAGGGGAGGCGTCGAGGTATGCAGCGGTGAGGTAATGAGCAGCGGCGTAAATAAGGAAATAAGGATTCGCGTTGCGTATCGCTATCGCGCTGTAAATTGGATCATTAATTATAATTAATAAGTTATTAGGTAATTATGCAATTTTCCGTTCGCGCAACATAAATACTGATTGCAAAAAGAACTTGGTAAAGCATGTTCGCACCCATGTGCAGTTAGAAACGTCAAAAAAGCGCAAGGTTCCAGCGAAATCAGCACTATATATACTGTGTTGCTCCTAACCTCGGAAATTGTTTTTATTCTTGGGGAGAGGAAAAGGGTAAAAGAAAATGTAAAAGAAGTGCTGAGCGCGTATTTCGCCACTTGTAATCGGGAAATAATAAAAAATACTAAGAAGCCACAGACGCACTTTTACGTCATTTTGTTGCGACTTGCATTTGAACGGACGAAAAGGCACAAAAACTGATCTTAGGCCTGCGTAAGTGCTCCATTGCACGATAAAATCTGCCACGCTGAATAAAAATGACGATGGCCAGATAGTTTAATAAAAAATACTCTGTCGGCAGCGAGAATATCCTTTTCTACGCTGCTGCAGCCGGCGCCGCGCCGGCGGGAAGAAAGGCGACCGTCCCTTCAAGGCGCTCTCTCTCGAGTGCAATTTGTCAAAAACGGGCGGCAAGGTAACTGATTATACTACTCCCAGAAGGTGCATTAGTTCGATTACATCAATACCCAAGATTAATGTCCCGATATGTGTATATAATGGCGGTGAATTTTTCACTTTCCGTCCGCGGCGGCAGAGCAAACAGTTGAAGGCACAGCGCGTGTGTTTGTACACGTGTAACAACTCTACCGACGACACAGACACATACATATTAAATATATAGTTGACGGAGGATGATCGAAAAATCTACCAACTGTATTTTAAAATAGTTATTTTCCATATGAGGTTGTAATGATGAAGCGGCCTCGGGTTTCAAACGCATTCGTGCTCAAAAGTACATTATAAGCGATATATGTTATTTAATAATTTAATTAGAAAATGATGTATTTTCATTAAATTTTGAATGAAACCCCCAATATCCCTATTGAAAAATGACATAAGCGTGCTTAAAAGTAGTAGATTGCGCACGCTGGGACGTACGCTTTTATTGTCTTTTTCTTAATGATTACTATTGCGGTCCGGGGTAGAAATGGTAATCGGGCGACAGGAAAACTCACCGAACAAATGCACACAAAACGACGCCACTGCCATGGCGCATTGAGGTGGGGCGAGAGGTGGGCGAAACAAAAATACGGCTTTATAATTTCATTTTAATGGCGCGACGCTCGCGCTCCTTGCTAAGCCGCCGCCGCGCGGTTGCTGTTCTAACATTTTTTTATTGCCAACACCAGCGCACTTTTTTCGTTGCGCGCGGGCGTATATCCGCGTACGAGTACATTATAAGAAAATTTATTGGCCTCGACGGCGCGCCCGAGCGTACGGGTGTGTTTTATATACAGGGTGACATTGAAATGGCGCGATAATATTCGATTTTTCGTTTTTTAAAGAAATCATGCATTAAATATTAGCCCCTACCACCATTCCACAGCCCCTTACGACTGCCATGCCACTCGTTACTTATATCGCAGCACCAGCATATCACTTTCTGTCGTTTGTATGATCCCGATTTGTCACGATGTCACACAATTTTCTATCATTCGCCGCCGCCGCCGCCTGTGCCCCTGCTACTGAACACTATTTTCTTTCGGTCAAGACCCCCTTCGTCCAGCCTTCCATTCGATATCATCCTTCTTTTTGTCTTTATAACATTTTATCAAAGAAAATGTGGCAAAAGCGTCGCATTGGTTTTCCAATACGTCATACGTGCTTAAAACTTCGGAGAAACTGTATCGAGCGCTCGCAGAAACACACTCCATCCAACCATCGGCATCATTAATAACCGACCGAACAGTCGATATCAATTTGGCAAATAAAGATCGATCACCTTCGACTACGTTTCAATTTTTCTTGTTTGTAACAGCGCACATAGAATTTATTATTTTTCCATGTGCCCGCCAAATAAGGTGGGAACTCGCCACTTCGGTTTCGAGTATGCGAGTGCCATTATTCCTCCCTTCATTGCCTGCAAATCATCAAATTGAAGCGAGAGCATCGAGCGTACACCTGCGAACCTGTCGCTAGCGGCATCGAAAATAATAATCCGCGCAGAATGAAGTTGTCTGAGTTGTAATTACAATTTAGATTAATTATACCCTCTTGTATCGGAACATCCGACACCGCATGTTGGCATTGGCGGCGGCGTTGATGAACAAGACCGCATAGCAAACACACAGTGCGCCCGCAAGGCGGTGCGCGACGAATAAGTTTGACGAACCCCCCTTCAACGAGGCGGCGCGGCGGCGACAGTTATCGCGTGCTATAATTATTAATTAACTGTCTGACATCCAACAACGTCGCTCATTGATGCAAATTGCAACAATCGAAGCACTGCAAAAGGGTCAAAGAAGTCCCTTTGTGTCGTTTTTGGAATGATTCCAGTTTGTAATTTGCAATTTACAAAACCAGGCACGTCTCCATGCATTGTTTGAGAATTAAGTAGCTATAAAATAGAAAGTCAGCTCCGGCGTGGGCGTTCGGAATCGTGAATTAAAATGAGTGAATGAAACTTTCCCGGGTGCTGCGCTTGGCTTTGCAAGAAAAATGAAGATTTGATCGATCCTGGGGTTGAGGGGATGGCGCGTTCGCGCGATGGAAAAGCACTCAGCTTAATTCGGAAGCTGCACAAGCCAACAAGGCAACAAAGCGCGGAACGACTTTTGGAATGGGGGGAGCGTGGGGAGCGGCTAACCTCGCATCGCCGCTCGCATTGTGCGTCCGGCCAAGAAACAAGAAAACACACACTTACGCAAGCGCAAGTGCACAGAGTAAAGGGCGAGGATTCGGGGCTTACCGAACGGGCGCTGGCCACAAGTACATTGTTACTTTGACCACCATTGTTTACGATTCGGGGTTTATCCTCATTACAAGCTCCACGTACTATTAGGATATAGGAAAATAACGATGCAGGCGAGATCGTACGCGACCGGCACGTAGATTTCGCACCGCTTGCAGATCAAGCCGAAAATGAATTGCAATTGTGGAGGAGCGAAGTGTAGCCTTCTACAACACTCTCGCAGCGCGACAACAGCCGGAAAACTTTGGCGATTCTGGTACATTGTACAGCCCTCGTTCGGCTTTTCATGAATCGACGGAAATAACAAATTGAAACGTTCACTCATGATCTCGCCGCGCACCGCACAAATCTTCATTCGGATTCTATCCACGAACATTGAGCACTGAGATTCAGATGCAGCAAATACAGAAGTGTAACCAACGATAGCCGTGTGGGCATATTTTATATTGCCAGAGTCGGTCGCGTGGAATCAGTGCCGTTTTACTTTGAATAGATTGAGTTTAATTATCGTACATGCATGGTGCTCGATTTGAAATGGTGATGCCATCGAAGCCCGGCGCCTTCATCAATTTCCAACCATTTCCAACATAGCCCAAGTCAGCCGGAAAAAGTCACGTAAATTTAATATATAACAGCATGCCTCGGCACGGCACCGTTATTATGTAATTGAAGTAAGAACGTTTAAACGGAGTCGAAAAGGGTTGTGTCGCGGTTCGCCGAGGGGATGGAAAATTTCATTAATTAACGTTACTAAGTACCTTATTGCTTATATTTCTGTTTCGTGGACGCACGAGACGCCCTGTTGATTGCCAGTCAGACGCACCGAGCGCAAAGTTTTCGGCAAACAAGTTGAAAGCGAAAGACATGCAAACATGGCATGGTCTTCGCACTTAGCGCAACCGTCATCAGTCACCAGCAGACGCCACAACGTGGAAAACTGGAAGATATTGCCAGCGCCGCGCGCCGCCGTGGCGCGGGGCCCAATCACTGGCGGAACATACTTACCTATTGCTACATTCGTTTTGAAATTATCGCAATTGATGTCGTACTCATATCAAAATAACTATGCGAAACAGATGCCGGAATTAAATTCTGAGCTGGAGAATTGTTTCCAACGTGTACAAATGCGGGGTAAGTGTTGGAAAATGCATATATCAGATGACATATTGCACGTGGGCGCACACATTAATGAACCGAAATATTACAACACACTACACTACACAATCAACCTTTCATAAAACAATTATTTTGCTGGCCTACCAAAATACCCTCTATCATCATGCTGGGGATAACATAAGGTGTTTTTCTCTCGTTTTGGTGCTATGGATACGCTCTGCAAGCAACGTAGAGAACATTTTTTTGCTCTCATCCAACATGAATTAAAGTCGAAGGCATAACGTGCGCTGAAATTGTAACAGCGCACGCGACGAGATTTTGCATTCGGTTTTACAAGCTCGCAACAGATGTTGGATCGAAACTAATGCGCACGCGTGGGAATGTATTAACGCCGTCGACTGATGAGGTAGCAAGGTAGGTAGTTATGATTTCAAAGCAGAAAGCGTATCAAACATGGGATAAAATATCGAGGAGAATAAAATGTGCGGTTAGCATAGCGCTGCCATGCTCACGATGACATAATGTGTTTGTATAAAATACAAATGATGTGAGTACGAAATCGAATTATGATAGTTAATTGTAATTCGTAGTAGCTGACGATGTGGGGCCGATGCATGCACGATGTCCGTACGCGCTCGGAGGTTTTCGTCCCTTCACCGCTGACCTCTTCGAACAAGCATGCAGGCAAGCCATCAGTCAATAATCAAATTAAATTTTAATTAACAACGCTTCGACATTCCGCCCAATCGAGCGTGCGATTTTTGAGATGTGTGTGCCGCGCGCACGAGCCCGTGTTGAAATTTAATCCTTTGTTTATGACATGCGAACGCGAGGCGTGCGGGCGTCGCTCGACGACGATTCAATTAGGAAACACGAGAGAAGATTATCATGATTTCATCACATTATTATCAAGCGACAAAGTAGCACATAGTAGCACATTGCGAACGGTGTCAGGCGCACTCGTGACGCTACAATCTAATCGCGTCGGTGTGCCGCTATAAAGATCAATCTAGTTTTAATAGATTCGACGACAATCGGATGAGAATCGGAGCCGGATGACGTGATCAGCGAGAGACAGAGGGTATGAACATGAAACCATTTGCCACTGTAACGCGGGGACTAACAAATCGAAATAACCGATGCCTTCTCTTTAGCATAACTTGCTCCTATTACGACTTCAATCATATGATATAAAGTTAAATTTAATATAATGGTTAGAAATTGTACTAAAGAATCCTGATTCACTTCCAGCAATGTCCATTTCCGTCCAAAAAGTATATGACAACGAGTGTTGCCACCCAACCGTTTAATTAAATTAATTAGGGGCGGAACGGTAGCGAGCCGTTGGCTTAATCACTCACAATTAGTCAAGCACCCTGCAATATTAGCATTCAATTGTCTCTGCGGCGTTGTTTCGAGATTTCGAGGTCCATTCTTCATTCTTCACGCCATCGAATCGGTTTGGCCACGCTTTTAATTTCACCGTATATAAAGAATCCCATTTAATCCGCGCCTCGATGTGTGAAGGCGTGTCCGCGTTCGCATAGAAGAAGCAAAGAGAAGAGCAGAACAAAAAGAAAGATCAGAGTGCTTGTGTGGTCGCAGTGGTGCGCGAAATATTGGTTTTCCTCATGATTGCTCCTTTCCTCCGTGCCACCGTGCCTAATAGCAGCTGCCACTGCCGAGCCGCTTCTATCCCGTCGACATGCTTGTTGCCGTCTCGCTTTCGTTTCGTTTATTGATACGATATTCGATTCCGTTCCGGCTTCTTGACCTTTTCGTCGACATTTAATTGCTTTTGATAATACTATCAAGCAACAACCGATTGCCTCATCCACACTGTGGTTGGCTCACAACAGCTGTTTCAAAAAACAACCGAATGAAGTTACGCGTTCTTCCCAAAAATACGAAGCTCACATATTGTTATTGTTTGTTGCACGTTGCGATGAATGTTTTATGCTTTCCGTTCTTGGCGCGGTTATAATTTAGAGCCCAATCTTTATTTTGCAGCGTGGGCGCGGTGCGCGGGCGCTGGTGAACGGCTTGTTTGCGGCAAAGACTGTGGCCGTATAGTGCACACATTGGTGCCAATCAATTAGGTACAGGCCAATAAACCTCTGCTTTTGGCGTTCTGCCAGTCGCAGCGCAACTCGACTCGGCGCGGCGCTTCGGCACCCGCAAATCGCCGAAAAGTTTATGCCGTCGCGCGGTGCGGCACCCCCTTTGCCAGTTAATGCTGGTGCGTCTCCGTCGCAATCCTCTCATCGCCTCGTGATCCCCTCGTGTTTTAATGTTATCGAGTTATCAACTTTTCCAACCTCAAATTGTGCAAAATCTTGATTTGGTCATAACTGTAATTATTTGATCTTCAGCCATGAAGTGTATCTCACAAACGAAAGCGCTTATGGTCTGATCACTACAAGCAGTGGAAAAGTGAAGACACTTTCAACGAAAAATACAAACGGGAAATAACCCTGAAGTTGTCAATCCATTGTGAAACGCAAAGAAATCGTGCGTTGTCGTTTCTGTTTCTAAAGCGCTAACACTAAGGTACTGAAATTTTAAATAAATCCACATCGCGTTCAAAAATGTTTAGTTTATTAATTGAGTTGCCCTCGTGCTTTTGTTTGCTTGTGTTATTGATTTGTCCTGATTTCGTCCTGGACACTTTCGGCGAATGATTTTGATTTGATTCCCAGAATTTAAAAGAGGACCAATACCGATTCTGCGGGCGCGCAGAAGTTTACCGTCCATCCGTATTTTTATGCCAGCGCAGGCGTTCTTATCAATGCCCATTTAAATATTATATGTGTCAGGCAAAAAGTTTGTCCCAGATGAGGGCGCACCATGCCGAGCCTAGTAAAACTTTAGTTATAACTTTGTCGACTGCTTCGCCACTTATTTTTGTTTCTCGCGATGTGATGCTCGCAGGAAACTTTGGAAATTTTTCGATTTGCACGATCTCCCCATCCCGTCACACTCTATGGAGCGAAAAATGTTCCAGAGGTACATTGTTGTAGTTGACACATAAAACGTGATATTTTTTACATTTAAAATTAGCCATATCCAAATCAGTTTCTTCTCTTATTCGTTCCACATTTGTCTTCCCTTCATTGTGCTTTTCTTGCTGTCGTTTCTTTATTTCTATGGTTATATCTTAACTTCTTCTACGTGATGGCAGACGAGATAAATTTATCAACTTTGATGACTTTATTTGACATTTAACCTGCCGGCTCTTTGCCGCTCGCTCGCACGCTGGCTGCTCACTTTGCTGCGCATCAAAAGGAAAAGAAACGGATGGGCGCTCCGCGAGCTCCTTTTGTTATCAAAAAGCAAGGGGTTTTATTCCCTCATATTGAGACTCCCCGTTTCTCAAACTATCTGTTGGTGCACTATATCGTTCGATTGTATTCGTAGCGGGCGAAGATCAAGAGATGAGACAACATCGATTTATTGTCCCGGTACAAATGCTAGACGGGGGCTGGCAATATATGCGCCTGGTGCACGAAGACAAAACAAACAGCGCGAAAGACATGCCTCATTTTTGTTGCAAACTCACAAAAGAAATCAACGAGCAACATTTCCAAATGGACCGTAATCAGCAAATGTAATTAACTGTCGAGTGTTGTCGTCGCGTGCTGTGAAAATATCGAAAAATTGCAACATTTTAGAATCAATGAGTCGCGTATTTTGAATAATCGTAAAATGTAAAACTTCTGAATCCATTTTAGGGCACTTCCGTTCCTTTGAGAGGGTTGTAATGATCTGTGCCATAAAGAACAACTCCTTGCCTATCAGAATCTGCAAAGAGATATAAAACTATTTTTCTTGCTATATATGGTAGAAGTCGCAGTCGTACTAGTTTCGCAATAGTAAATTGGCGAATTGACAAAAAACCAATTGCATGACAGAGCGAAAGTCGTTTATTGTATCTGGTACGGTTGTGCCCTTAAGGGTTTTTCCCAATGTCGAGACCCAAAACACGAGCTGCTCTCATGGCGGGGTGGGATGTAAGAACTGCAAAGCCGGTGTTGGTGCTGGCGGCGCGGCGGCGGCGGCGGTGGCGGGGGCGGCTATCCAGTTCGCCTCGACACTGAACTGCCCCAAAGGCATCGTCGGAAAATGATGATTCCGAGCACGCCGGACGGGAATATTTCATCGCGAATGGCGATGGCATCCGGGGCTTTTAGTGCAAACCTGGTTCTGACAGCTCGGCAGCAACGGCCCGGTAGCCCGCCATCCGACACCTTCCTACCACTCGCGCAGCGGCGGCGCGGCGAGGCCACCAAAAAGCGCCGCACATAAACAACCGTCGCTGAAATGTATCATCGTATACACATTACGATACAGCAGAGCCGCGCGCATCTCCACTCTGGAGCTGTTTGCAGCCGGCGCTCGCGTTCGGTCCGTTTAATCCGCATCACCTCTTTTCCGCAAGTGCGTTCAATACACGCATAAATCATATTCGTAAAGAAAGAGGGTAAGCAGTGGACATATTGGCCACGCAGCTTTGGGGAGGGGGGCACCTTTTTGCATGAAGAAGTAAATTGTATACCTTGTGTACCTTCAAACATCGTTCTTGCCGCCGCCCCTGGCGCCATTTGTTTGTTCCCTTGAGCAGAAGTATTCCGTAGGTGTATTACGCTTTACAATTAAACGGTTTTATGAGTACGCGGCGGCACATGTCGCGCACACAAAAACGTTTTTACTACATGGGCGAGCGCGATTACGGCCGTGTGCCGGTCAGTGCTAGGATAGACATAGGCTTTGAACAGGTCATATTGGCGACGGCGCGCCACCTGTGTTGAACGAAGAAGATCACGCAAAAACACACAAAACACATGCATATTTTACGTGTATGTGAAAGACGCGTTTATATTTGTTTTATGGTCGACACCCTGACCATCGAGAGCCGTAAATCTTCTAGAAATTCGCGCCGCACTCCACTCGCCTCTGTCCGCCTGTGCCGCCTGGACACCCATTGCTTACATGTGCATGAAGTAAAATATACCCGATGGCAGCACACATTCCATGGTAAGATGAAAGATGGACATGGCAAATGGAAACGGCGCTGCAAAGTTCCGCACATTAATGAATATTTAGTTGTGTGTGTGAATAATAACCTACGCAAACTCGATTTAGTATTTGTTAATTATTTGCATTTGCATACAGCGTGGTGTCGACGATCGGCCCTCGAAAAACTCAAAACTCATTTCTAGCAAGGTAGAGGCACCCGTCGTCACAAATCCCTTTCAGTTACGCACAGGATGCGTATTTGCGCTCAACACCGCAAAGAAATGGCATACAGAGATGACAATCTTGCAATGCCAACGCGGGAAAAGGGAACAACCCCCCCCGTATTAATCCTTGCTCCCCGTTCCGGTTTGGGCGTATTGTGATCGTGGGATCGTGCTTGACTAGCGGCAAAGGTACGAAAAAGAGCGTCTTGCTTTGTGCGGTGTTTCGCCTGACGCTAAACCGACGTACTTCGAAGTACTTACTTCAAGAAAACGCATCAAAGTTGAAGCAAACAAAAAGCGACTCGGCAGACAAGCGAGTGTGGTGGGCCCCTCGCGTCGCGCTGTCCTTCGCGGCACAAAATACGCTTGTATTTCGTGCACAAGCACTTGCCGAGGTCGGGATGATATCGCGTGTTCTTCTACTCAAAAAATATGTGGGACGCAAGGAAGTCGCGCGATAGGAAGCAGACACACGGTGTACGTACGGGGTACGGCGCAAACGGAGACATCCAAGTTAAGACGCAAGCGGATGTATCATACAGGTCACAGATCACCACTGCAAGCATGCGCGCCTTATGGAATCACAAGGAAAATATACAAAATACAGACGACATACATATTTTGGTATTTCCTAGAAAAATCGTGTTAAAGAGAAGCTTCGATTGTACATCAGGGCCGTTGTCGCGGTTGGCATGACATTTGTTAATTGCATTGATTCAATATACGAAACAAGAAATGTGGAAGGAAATGAATGGCAACGAATGACCTTGCATAGTAGAAGAAATGAGCACAATGTAAAGTGGATGAGTGGATTTAAATCTGGTGATGCCAGCGTACTTACATGCCAGCATATGCCGTCCCTTGCCACCTTCTGCGCCCGTTTTGGAATGTCTAGGGAGGAGCATGATGCAAGCTGTAAGAAGAAAGGCGAAAAATCAGCGTAGTTGAGCATGATGGGTGGTAAATGTGTTATTAATAATGCCTCAATTAAATTTATTAAAATCATAAAAGTTTCGACTCATTCTGTAGATAACTCTATAGGTCTATAGGGAGGTCTATAGGGAGCAGTCCAGCCTCTATATGCATCAGGGTCACCTGTAGAAATGGACATTGATGAATTGGGATCCACCCAAATGATCCATACGTTTTCATCTAGGACCAAGTTATTTGTTCTTCTAAATATCAGTACTCTTAAAAGAGCCAGTCGAGTTCTTGCCATGGTCAGGAATTAGTCTTCTTTGCAATGAAAGAAAATTCAATGTCTGCAGAGCGATCTTAGAAAGCTGAAGACTAAGCTTTCCTCAATGGAATAGATTTTCATTTTCATGCAAAGAAGACATTTTGGTAAGTTTGAGTTGTTTCACCTTATAAAATATAAACCTTCTTTAACTTTATTCACAATTTATTATTAACTGTTACAGGCTTTAATTCCACTCGCCTGACCATACATCATTTGCCATAACACTTCATTTTTATTCGCCGCGAGACAATTGTTAGGTGGTACAAATATGTCGATGGGAGCCCAGGCTTTACACCCCAAGCTATGCAAGCCATTGCAGCGAGAGTTGAGAAAAACGCGTCCCTTAGTCGCTCGACCATAGTTAACATCGTTACCGACGAGATGGCCATCAGCAAACAACTACTATTCTGCAATGACCGAATGTACGGTGGTGTCGAATTCTGCGCTGAGGCGTCTAATAATGGCGATGATGTGTCCCTTGCACGTGAAGCTCTCGCATTTCTGGCAGTCGCAGTAAATGATTCTTGTTGGGTGCCTATTGGATATTTTCTAATTAATGGATTCGACGGAGAAATCCGAAGCCAACAGTTAAAAACCATTACATTAATAAGAGAAACGAAGGCAATAGTGTTTAGTGTGACACTTGATGGAGCAGCATCCAACTTGGCCATGATTACATCATTGGGTTAGAGCGTGGCCGCTAGCTACGACACCTGAGGTCCTCCTGGGTTCAAACGCCGGGGTGGACGAAATGTCTCATAGGCATTTTTCGGTCACTACACGCTGTCCGGTAATCATATTTAACAACTGTGGTTATCGTTAAAGAAAGGCAAAAACCAAACAACAGTACTACTGGTAGGAGGCAGGCGTAAGTCCTCGGTAAAAAGGAGGTACAATGGGCCCAATTTGCAGCCTAAGTGCAGTGGTGTTAGAGCCACACTCCCCAGTCACACCAACCAATCTACATCATTGGGTGCTAATTTACAATTTGGAGAGGGGGGGGTTTAAACCCTACATCACATTGGAACCGGAAGAGAGCAAAATAAATGTGTGTTTTGATATTTGCCACATGATAAAACTAGTCAGGAACTGCTTTCGATAGGTCAATCAGGTATTAATATGCAATGGAGCCACAATAACATGGCGTTATATAGAAAACCTCGCAAATGTAAAGATGCGAGTTCGATATGCTATGCGATTATTTAGTTGCAGCATAAGTACGGCGCTAACATACCTGCGGTTTGGAAATATTGCATATTTCACATTTCACCACAAAAAAGCCTCACGTTTATTGACAGTAAAAGCGAACCAGAGAATGAAAAGCAAACTTTAAATTATATTGAATGTAACATTTCTAATTACGTTGAGGATGTGATGTAGTGTAGCGGTTATGTGACTAACCAATTAATGAAAAAGCTTAGTTGCAAAATTTGTCAGGGTTGTTTAGTATCTAATGAGGATATGCCTTCTTTTATAAAATTGAAGAACAGGGGGCTCTATAAAAATCCGCCAAATAACATTAAAACTTTATGTAAAATAACAGAAAGCACCGTAAGGCAGAGAAATTGCCAAAAGATAATATTAAAAGAAAAATTATAATAGATGTATTATCACAATTATCACTGCAGAGCGAAGATAAAAATATTTTTAATAGTCTACCCTATCTTGACCATGGCTCAAACATATGCCGTCTTTGTTTTCTCTCTCTTTACGTACCGTTTCCGGTTTGTCGTTTGCCTCGTTTGCCTGCAACCCTAACCTTCATAACACAAACGCTTGGATGTTTGTGCCTTCGCAGCCGTTTAAGCCCGTGTCAGACGGTACCACGTATGTAACCACGTATGTAATCTTGTAACAAAACTTGTACCGTGTGACACGGCCTTAAGTCATTTTCGCTTTTCATTCCATTCTCTTGTGTGTTTCTGCGTTTTCATTAATACATTCACACCGGAAAATCACCGGTGAATTTAGGGTGGGTTCCCGACATTTTCTGAGCTAAGATTTTTCATTGGAAGATACAGCATCTACATCATTGAGTAAGTTTGGTAAAATGTGTTTGTTCTACATACCATGAAATAATAGTTATTTGTTTAGGTGCTATGGTTACTGATGATATTGATGGTTGCTATGGTCATGGAAACACATTTAATTGCAACATCAGTCCAGGGACCTGAGCGAGAGAAACACCATTATAGGCATCTGGAATAAAGCAAATTGAGGCACAAATGATTTTTGGAATTAGATTAGAGAAGGCTGTGAATTTCTTTTATGGTAAATGTTTTATGGCAATAATTAATTAAGCTGGGGATGTAAAGTTTTTTCAAAATTGCAGCTCTTTGCAGTTGAAAACGGTTTGCCAAAAATGGATACATGTATAAGAAATAAATTAACTAAATGTATTTTGTTTAAAAATCAATAAAATATTATTTCATTATTTGCTTCACTTTCCTTTAAAATTTTGGATGCGCAAGCTAAGTTGCGCAGAACGTGCGGATCGCTGGCCCAGACTGAGTGAATCGAGAGAACGTGGTGGGGGAAGTTTGGAGCGCGAAGGCGGGAGGTTGGCGAATGCGCAGTGAGAGCAGATCGATTCTCCCGTATCTCTCTTACTCCGGCCTGCACGCACTCATGCTATTTCATATGAGCACCCCATATAGTACTTAACATATTTGGTCAAATATACTTTGCAGCACTCTTGTGTCATTTTTGAATAGGGACGTTGGCGGAAAGGGCGTGTAAATAAATATTTTTGTTTGCCACTTCGCCACATGATGCCGACATATGTGGATTTCATTCATATTTTATTCAAATTTTAATGAAAATATATCATATACATTTCTAATTGAATCATTAAATATTATATAGAGATTGTAGAAACCATGTTGTTCGATTTTCGGCACGCTAGCATTTGAAAGGCGAGGCCGTCAGGCCGAGTACAGCATTATTACCTCATATCGAAAATAACTATTAAAACGCACATGGTATCGGTATAGCGCCCTTATCGTATGCGCTAAATCCATACATGTCAAAAGCGATCGTCGGCGTCAACGAGGAGGGATTTTTTCCAATCAAACTTTTTCCATATAGTTCAATCAAATTCGAAACCTGACGCTTGCTATTGGCCGGTATTGAAGTCGGTATATGTTTTAAAGGGCGTAACGCGCTGAGGTGCGGTTTTGCTTTCGACCGCAAGACAAATATAAAACGTTGAGAGGTGTACCTACGAAAAACAACACCATCGGCGGCAACTTTAAATTATGTTATCTGGTTTTAGGAAATTGAAATGCATACGATATTATAATACCAGCTTGAGCAGATGTGACATATTAAACGAACGTGCGTCCGTATCGGATTGTTAAAGTGACGAGAGCTGAGCGTGTTAGCAATGCTCCGCCAATGAGTTCGACTTATTAATTTTTATTTTTTGGATTAAGCATAGTTCACGTCAAAAGGGTTACTATTCTGTGCATGGATGACTCATCATCATAAAAAGTTAATTGATTAATAACTCGAAGAATACATTTTTAAAGATCTGTCGCCTTCACTTAAAATTCCTATTTAGTCTAGTCCGAACTAAAAACGGGAATAATGACCATGCTCAAGAATCCTACCGAACCGAACGGAATCGCGACAGCTCATTGAAGAGTAATCCCTGCTGGCGCCACTTTCAAGCAGATTATGCATAACAACGAGTGATGGACGGCGTGACCTGCAGTAGCAATTAATGTTCCAAATTAAATTTAAAAAAATGTAATTCCATTATACACTGGCAATGTGAGTCATCCTCACGGATAATTCGACTCAACGCTAAATATTGAAACATAATTGGCATAGTAGAATCTATTCGCTGAAATGCCGCGGCACTATAAACTGCTGTCGTTCTTTCGAATTAAAATGCATATGTCATACTGGGAAAAGTTGAGAGAGTTGTTTCTGTTTCGGATACAGAGAGTTAAAGCGGTTAAACTTGTCATGTGCGACTATCCCGTGATATATGTGTGCCTTATTTAACGTGTTTATCGCCTGGTTGCAGATCGTGGACGGAAATGCCAAGACGGACGTGTCCAACCGAAAAGAGCCGGGCATCTTTTGCGGCGAGAGTGAACAACCGCAGACTTTCATGTCCGAAACTTCATTCGTGAAGGTCGTCTTCCACACGGACAATTTTACCGATCAGACCTACTTCAGTTTCGACACGCGCGCAGAACAACAATTGGTGGTATATCTGCGGTACGGCCAGCATCCGGAGTTGTATCCAAATCGGCGCGGCGAAGTCGTGCAGGGGTAAGTAGGGGATGGTGGCTGAAATAATAAATAGCAAGACAAATGGGATTTGCAGGTCGTACTGTGAGCGCATCTTCCGTGACTGCCGCCTTCAGACATGCTACGTACAGTCACCCGCTTTTCCGGGCGTCTATCCGCGCAACCTGCACTGTCGCTACTATCTGAATACGCGATTGCCCTTCATCAAGCTCTACATCGAAAACGAGGAGTTCAACATCGACGGCCAGCGCTGCGAGAACATCATGACATGTCCCATGCGACCGATATCGTCAGGTGCGTACAGTACTCCGCCATCGCGCACATCACATCAATCCTATCCTATATGCATTTACAATATTTACATGGACTGTGGCGCGTGAAGAAGTCGCATCGCGCCACATAATATGATGAAATAAAGACGAACAAAGTGTACGGGTCCTTCGTCATTGCGCCCCAGCTGGAAGAATCTTTTATTCAAATTTCATTTCAAAAAATGCTTTTAAAACGTTCGCCCCCTTCATATAGCATGCACGCCTCGGAAGGTTGCTGCGAGACGTCGCGCAATCGTGACTGTTTCATGTCAAAAACGTGTCGGATTTATACCCACAAAGTTCGTAGTGGCAGATCACACGATTTGAAGCTCGCAGCGATACACGCCGAGCGCCAAACGTCTTACGGATTAAACCAGGGGTCGGCAGCCTCTTTGGAACAGTGGGCCAAATTGGGGAACAAGATTTCCAGCTGGGCCGATAATAGGTAAAAAGTAGCATGCTCAACATTAAGCAATTTCTAGCATTCATTTTTGTACGCCCGGCGCCTTCGCGTAAACGTACCAAATCACTATTAACGTTCTCCTATATTATCTGTGTGTGACTGATAGTCACATTGCAAAGAATAGCAAGTTGTGTGAAACTACTTGGCACACTAACACCCAGTTATAAAGCAGTGGATTGTAACGAAAAAAAATAATAATTAAGTTGCCTATACTCATTGATTGGCATGTAATTAATAGATATTTTAAAGCACAGTGTGACGCTCAGTTCATTATTGTTAAGGTTGAACTACCTAAACATACTTAAAACAAATATATTAGTAAAATATTATCCGTTTGCATGACAACTGACAAGTCACGGCATGTTTGCTACTCGTAACGTAACATAAATTGATTACTTTAACGTTAAATTTCATTAGAGAGTAGAGATGTTTACAGGTAGGGTAAGACTAGGATATACCAGTCAAATAGTTTATAATATTAAAATGTAATAAGATTATTTGCAAAAAAACGCTCGCCAAATTAAGTTTGGCTTTTGTCATTTGTTTCTCCGCCTAGAATCACATCTGCCTGCATGATCGCAGAACGCGGCCGAAAATGTGCCATAGCGCAAACATTCCTGGACTAGTCCAGTAATGTGAAACTTAGCGAACTCAAATTTATGACGTAATTTGGCGCTTAATGGCCGATCGGCGGAAACTGTTTTATGTATTCGCGACAGCGCTTTGCAAGCTTTCAATGTAGGATGATAGGTGGGAACTCTCTGAGGCGGCGGGGCAAAGAAATGTGTACGTGACGTTGCCGGCGCCTCCCACCGGCTTTATAATGAATTCAAAAATCGTATTCCATGAAACGCGCATAATAGCCAACTGCTGAGTTTCGTTTCCTATTCATGCCATTGTTTGCGAAATTATTAAATAAATTCATTGGAATGGAATTACACGCGCTCGCGCTACTGACGTCATATTAGAACCTGTTCAGAGCTGGCGGTTGACTGACCTTTTCATTATACCGAAAGAATCGCTAACATGGCGGGATTTTTATATTTTCTCTCTATTTGTATACAAACATTGCACCACACTCGCCGCGCAATCCATGAAATAAATTGTAGTGGCCGCGCATAATTCTCTCATCGATCGACGCAGGAGCACCGACGCGAACTAATTGAATTTTCATTATGGAATTTCATTAGTATTCAACTTACATGAATTGCAATTTTAATTGATTTTCGCATAGCCATTATACGCACCTCGAACACTCTGCGCCACAAGCCCGCTGGAGCACGCTTCCTAATAAAATATATTCGCAATAATTTCTTGATCAATCATTTAAAATGGCGTTTTCTTTTTCAAAAATGCCTGATGCATTGTCGTGTGATTAATTTGTATAATGTTTGCAGGCCGTGTGTGGCTAGAAATCAAATTGTGCAGCAATGCAAAATTCGCACAAGAAAAGCAGACGAGTGCGATTGAATTAATTAAATTGTAAAAGTTTTGATGACACAATGAGACTTTCGTGATTGTGTAGTGTGACCGTACCTCGCGTTATACTGCTCAAATACTTTCGGTCCATCTTATATGCTCGCGACGCGTGGCGTGGCGGGGCACGGCGGCATTGTTACGCCCGTCTATTAGTTACTCTAGTCCACTAGTGTTTGTTCGCCGTGATATCAGGTCGGCCGTTATCTGAAACATTAAGTGTACGTGTTAGAGCGATAAGAGTGCCTGCGAACGGCGGGTTATTCCTTCCACATTATGGGACCGCAGAGGATACTATTGCATAAAAGCTTGATTTATATTTATGTACGGCCCAAACCCAGAACCCAACGCTCGAACTTTTGTTATTCAACTCACTCTTTGCATACGAGTACGCGCATATGCGCAGGATTCCAGGTGATACGACAATGGAATATGTGTGTAATGGATAAATATGAAAATGATAGTTTTGTTTTATTACCGGTACTTGGGTGTCATGTTTCATTTATGTAAGCTTGTTCTTGGGCAGCAGGTCAGGAAAATTGTCCGTACGATTATATCAAGATCTACGATGGAAAGAATGAGTTTAGTCCCGTCATCGGTACATTCTGCGGCATGGGCAAATTTCCATACTCGATCATCGGCACTTCCCAGGACTTATTCGTGGAATTCGTGTCATCACCAGCAGGTATGCATTTGTGCTAGAAATCAAACAATATGAAGTTAAAGAGAGCAAACAAAATGAAAATGGGACGTTAATACCAGAGTCAGTAGAATTAAGAGAGTACCGACATCAATGTAACTCGTGCTGGTTCTTGGACAGATTCCATCTCTGTGCCGAATTATGATATCTACTGACTCTGGTTAATACGACATGTAAAGCTTAAAAAGTTTATTGTCACATTTACAAAATTTGCATCTGTTTTTTAGGTCCCCTGCTAAACACTGGTTTTCATTTCAACGTCGGTAATTGGCCAGGGCACGTGGACACGGCTGGCAGTCGAAATGGCACGTGCGACTGGTTGCTATCGTCGGAGAGCCTCCGTGCCTCCGGCGACTCCGAGGGGATCTTTTTGTCCGTCGCACATTGGTATCCACCGCATACAAGCTGCACATACTTGATGCAGGGCGAGGAGGGCGAGATCGTTCGTCTTTATTTCCCCAGGTACACTACCCCGCTAACTTTCCTTGCACATACAATTATTTTCAATATTCATTTGTCTTACCCCTGCTCGCTATGTGCTTAGGTGCATTCTCGAAACCAGCTGTCAGCGGCATCATGTCCACATTTCCCTTTTTCTTTCCACATATTTCTTGGCGTTCATCAGAGTCGGGCAGACGAGCACAGGACGTAATGTTTTTCATATTTTGCAACGCACTATTTTATATATTTATTTTTCCTTTGTGTCCACGGCGCAGCATCGTGTTTCTTATGCGGAATTATGCATTCGCAATGTAATTCGCTTGCTTTCTTTTCCCTAATGTAGCTTTCGCATAAATCGAATCGAATCACCGATCCAGCCGATCGATGGCGATTGTGGCGAATCTCTCACGTTGTATGACGCGCCATGGCCAGACGATTCGAAAATCATCAAGACATTTTGCGACACATTTTCCAAGGCGATGGAGAAGCACGATTTCGTCTCTACGGGTAACGCGCTTTTTGTGCGCTTTGAAAGCAAGACGGGAAGCTATAGCGGGTAAGTGTATGGTGTAGGCTAGTGCATACATAATTAACGTTTTTCAGTGACATGCGGTCTGGGGGCTTGCATTGGGCTTGCTTACAGGCTATCAAAATGAACGATAATAACAACTTTTGTCAATGTTGAAACAGGTCATCATTGTACTACTGGGCACATTACGACTTCTTCAACAATACTAAACTTGGAGATCCTGTGCCCGGGAAACAGTGCGATGAAGTTTTTGCCTCTTGGAGAACAACAAAAGGATGGCTGCGCTCCCCACTCAACACCCTCGTCTATAAACAAGCGCCTGCCGGAGAAGACGTACAATGCTTATATCGTTTTGTTACCGATAAGCGACTGTTTGCTCGGGTCATTCTCACCGTCTTCAACATTCATTTTAAGGTAAGATCTTACGCGTGCAAAAGCAGCAACTATTTTACAATAATTCACTTTTAGGATCACCCTTACAATCCCGGTCTTTGCACAAACTGTTTGGAGGACCGAGTGGATAAACTGGTGATCTGGGAACCACTGCCACCTGGAGTGAACTCATCGCATCCTATGACACCACTCTCGAAAGCTGCGCACAGCGGAGACGTGACTTGTCTCTGCAACCGGCACATTGGCTCCACTACAATCATTTCGCGTGGTGAGCAGATGAATCTCCAATTGATCGTGGACAACGCACATGCGGCTCTCAGCTATTTTAAGCACACCTCGCCACTTTTCGAAGCCAGCTATGAGTTTGTCCATGGTCCGTTGTGCGGTCCACCCATCATCAATCCAACAACTGATGGTGAAATCCACTACCCCTATTATGAAGCAATCGGTTACGTGGAGCCACCAAAAAGCATTCGTTGCATTTGGGAAATTAAAGTGAATCGAGAACGCGACTTGTGGATGCATTTCGATAGAATCAAGTTCGCCTCGAAACACTGCGACGATGGTGTGGTAGACATTTTTGTGAAAGGCAAAGTCGACCCATATCTTAGCATCTGTGGCGAAAATGTTTCCATGACAAAGGAGTTGCCCATCCTGTCCGCAGCCGAGCTTAGTCCGGACGGTAACGATCCCAGCATCACGATACAATTCGTCGGCAGAACATCACCAACACGCGCTGCCTTTAAAATCGCCTGGACGGAGCTGTTCCATCTGCCGCGGAATACAGACGGCAGTCTGATGAGTAGCCGTCTAACGGAAGGCGGCAGCGTAGACGACGGTGGATGCGAATTTCAGTGCCCCGGTGAGGCGGGTCTGTGCATACCAGCGAGACTGGTGTGCAACGGTGTAGTCAACTGTCCCAACGTCACAACAATCACAGGTGCAGTGTTACATGCATTGAGAATTTATTCTCATCTAATTATCTCTCCTCTCTTATTAGGTACCATAATAAGCGACGAATCCGAAGAGACCTGCAAAGGAGATGCGATACCGGAGATTAATCTACTTTACGTCGCAGTCGGCATCGTACCCGTCGTGGTTATGTTGTTCTGCATCTGCTACTGCTTGTGCCGATGTTGTTGTAAATATTGTTGTGCGGACGATTAAATCATTGAATCAAATGGCAGTAGTAGCCCAATGCCGAACGGTCAACGTATATAATTAAAAATCGCTCGGATATACCCAGGTTCAATTAAAACAACTAACCAATCAGTGAATGAACACTTAAACAATGTGAGAAAAGAAAACATTTATCGTATTAATAAATACTTGTAGCGCGTGTTTCAATCGCGCATAATGCGACTGCAAATTATCCTTTTTACCGAAATGAATATGAATGATGTTACAAGTTAAGAAGGCGCTGAGGTCGAATATAGCAAGTAATTTTAAACAAATACATATATAGACACCGCGGCGACGTCGATAAAATCCGATGAAATACCTACCAATCCCGTTGAATGGACTAACTTCTAATTAGCGACTTTAGTTGACTAACATCCAGTTCCACCTTAATACTAAATACAAGTAAAGAAATTGCTCCTAGGAATACAGTTCATAATTGATTCGATTAAAACGTACAACAAACTATGTTTTACGAATTACTTGTGGTCAATATATTTATTATGTGACTGATGATTGTTGAAAATTAAACTGCATATAATAATGTGGCAGGGGTAAGCCGAAGGGGGAGGTTACAAATGCACGTGCAGAACGATTAAAATGTAAAATGCTCATTTTTGAGTTATCCCATTACTTTATTTTTCAAAGATGTTCTATTTGCGATCCTCGGTCTTGACATATAAATTGGGTTGTTTTATTTTTATTGTATATACCAACTTCTATGTAATTCACGTACCTATGTGATAATTATTACAACAATAAAAGTATTGTTTAAAAAATATTTATTACTGCCGGGGGGGAATGATTATTGAATATTTCGTGCCGACTAAAGAAATAAATCGACGCGTGCATCTGTACGTTGTCTACGCAGCTAATGTTGCGTACACATGGTACACATGCACGCGTCGCTGTCAATGCACTAAATAGGGTTTCCAACCTATTCAAACGTGACTGAAAATATAACTAGCTTTCTACGTTTGTGTTGGAAAAAGTTTAAGGAAAAACGAGGTGTTTTCGCGACGCTCGACTGTTGTAAATTTGCATTTGCGTATGCTACATGGCATTGCCGTGATGTTGAACGTTTGTTTTCGTCTAAACAAAAAGACATATACAGTAGAAGACTTCAAAGTTTAGCAATTTTTCTACTTTTTCTAAAACACGCCATGTAAAAACCTTCATATTTCCCTAACGCTTCGTCCTTTTTTAAGATACTATGCATATTCGAATCGGGTAATGATGAAGGATTTTCCATGGCGTGTTTTGAAAAAAGTCAAAAAATTGCCAAACTTTGAAGTTCATTTTAGGGCACTTGCAGGCCCTTGTGCGGCTATCCGACCATGCAATTAAACGTCAGATCAGGAAGCGTTCGGAAAATATGAAGGATTTTCGTGCGTTTGTAGACTGTCCGTGGCATGTTTTGAAAATATCGAAAAATTACCGATTTTCAGTTAAGCTAGGTGATAATTCATTTATCGGCGAGATATGCCGATAAAACAAAAAAGCGGCATTTGTATTTTGTTTATGTTTATTTGAATTTATAACCACAGCGAATATGGCAACATCAGTTTGAGTCAGAGCCTACCATTTGAAGCAGAAAAA
>JAODGB020030732.1:0-13395 GCA_027574905.2 Earota dentata | reverse complement strand
TTTATTGCTAGTAGAAAGGGAACTTAAAGAGATACAGCCGATATTTCTGAAAATTCTCATTTAGAACTTTTTAACCTCTAACTCTAAGGAACTAGTCAACACTGCAACACAACTTAAACGTGTTCTGTGCTTTATTTTGTTTCAGCGGTTGCCTACGATGAACATCAAAAGTGGAATAAATGTGATGTGAACAAGTGAACTTCTTCTGTTGATGAATCTTCTTCTTCAGTGACATAAGGTAGGATTTTTAGTTCATATATTATTTAACGTAAAGACACCTAAACCTGGTTGTTTTTAATTGTCGGTCAAAATGACATGAATAATGTGAAAATTAAGCAAATGTCCGTCAACGCTTAATTATTGCAGCGCGTCTGTGAAAGCTGTGAAATAAATAATTATCTCCACTGACAGTTACGTGCGTTCGTTGAATTTACGCAATGATTGCATTTACACACGACCAGCACTAATTTAGTAATAAATATTTAACGAAGACGAAGTGGAAGACGCAGATAGAAGTTATGTGGATGCGCAATCATAATTGTTGCCGATGCGAGTGCGCGGATAAATGCACGACGAAAAAGTTGAATATCTTGTGCGCCAGTATTTGCGGTAAATGCATATATGCCTCGATGCTCTATCTATATAGAATGTAGAATGCAGAAAATGCGCTCTCGGCTCGCTCACGGAGTGCTAAATTAGTTTCTGCTCGTCTGTTGGCCGTTCGCGGAAACAAGAAATAAATAGGCAAAAATGACTAATTGCCAATTACCAGATGACTTCGATAGCGATGGGCGATGGCAAGAAGTGCGCTTAATTAGCACCAGCACCGAAGTGCCTGGGCTTTTTTCCTGCGTTTCCTGGGTTTTGAATTAGCGATTAGAATGCGCAAAGCTTTAAAGTGTGCAACTTTCAGGAGCGCTGTTTGCGATTGGATGGTGGTGCTTCATCGACGCCGTCTGCGTGCATCCGACGCAGTACGCTGATCATGGGTGGTTCGTGCTGCCGGGGATCGGCGCGTCGGCCGCGTTCGTCGTCGTCAACGTGCTGGGGAAGCTGCCGTCGATGCACATGAATGCGGCGTATATGACGCGCACGGCGATGTGGCTCCTGCGCTTTCTGCTCTTCATCGGCTTCTTCCTGTCCTTCTCGATGATCTTCGCCGCCGTGCTCATGGTCATGCTGGAGTGGGCCGTGCTGGAGCCTCGGCCGGAAGCCGGATGGTCGTACGCGTTCAGCATTCCGCAGACGTGCCTCATCTCCGCCGCGACGTTCCTCTTTTATTTCGGCGTGAATATTGATGAGGCCTTCTAACTGCCGCGTGTCGCTGCGCTGGTAGTTAATTAATTTGGGGGGAGAGATAAATCAAATTAGTTACGCTTGAAGCGCAAATATTTGCACACTATTCACACTTATCCGAGGTTGAAGCCTCGGAACTCAGTCAGGTCGAAAACAAACAAACTATCTAACATGTATCAATGCCGGCAATGTGGCGCGGTTTTCAATAAAAGCAATAATGGCAGTCGGCGAGCTCATAAATGAAAATTTAATTACACTAGCTCGCCGGAATTAAAATGTTTTGACGTGGCGCGGATTAAAACAGAGCGATTACACGCCTAGCTTCATCTCAATTACACGCTTTTGCATACAACTGGCGCTGTGGCCCGCTGTGTTCGTGTACGCGGCACGTGTATATTCGATCTCGATTTGTTTCATTCCGTCGTTCCGTTCAACTCGCTTTTTGCTCATTTTATTAATTCAACTCGTTTCACGATCCTCGTTCCATTCATTGTGTGTACACTGTACGCAAACACAATCGGCGCGCATAAATGATGTGATATGCGAATGCGGAATGCTTTCGATCCGCGCCTCGCATGGTCGCATGTATATTAACTCGCGAGCGAGCGAGCGAGCGCGTGAGTGGCGTCGAATCGATATGCACGCGACGAACGGCGATTTTGTGTCTAATTAAATGCGAAGTGTACGAGCGCCGAGCGCCGCGTCCAATATGTAAATTAGATAATGAACGTATGAATTTAATGAAGAGTCCCTGCGCGCCTGCGTGTGCGTGAAGTGGCAGCAGCAAAAAGTCGAAATTAATGCACGATGGCACACGTTGCAGGACGCCTGCGGGCCTGGTGCGCGTTTAATTAATTATTCACATCGGCGGCTAATTGATTACGCTGACACACCGCGCACGAACGCAGCGTCCACGTCGACTTCGCAACTTCACATTCGCAGCCAATTGATGCGTATGAATTTACTATTACTAGCTATTTTTGCAATTTGCGGGTGATGGATGTGTTGATGTTATTGATAGTGAATGCGTGAGTGGCGATTTCATTTCAATTCATTTCGTTTCACTGCCGCTGTCGTCTTAAAGCGTCGCTGGTTTCACATCGCCGCTGCCCATTGCCGTGCCTAATTATTAGCCATTCGCGCTTCGACACACAACGCAGCGAAACAGATTTCACATTAAATCATTAAAACGATATTCCGCGCCGGCACACGCATGCTAGCTAGCGCCGGGCGACACCGACACACCGACACTCCGGCCAGACGTGTGGGCGTGCTGGTGCTTAATATGCAACATTCAACGATTTCAGTTAATCATCATCATCATTTTTCAACCGAATACATTAATTAATTCGTCGCGCAATTTTCCATCCATCTGCCTCCAGCAGCGCGTTATGACCAATTTGTACGCCCGGTTTTGAATGCGATTTGTGACACCGTTTTTCAGCGCTTCACGTTTTACGTGTTCGCGTACAATTAGTGACTGGCGCGCACGGCGCGAAAGCTAAAAAGGTGATTCCCGAGCCGCTCACCGGGGCGGCGCGAAGTCACGTACAAATTAACTTTCGTTCGAAATCAATCGCGCCTCGCGCCACTTGCGCGCGGCAGTAAATACAATCTCAGTCGTGCTTTAAAACTTTAAACTACATTTTAACACCTTGACACGCTCGTTTGTACTCGCGTTTGGGATATAAATGCACAAGCGAGCGAATATTACAGGCATTACAGGCCGAACGACACCTCAAAAACTATACACGGCACATAAATAATGATATAAGTGGCGCATGTAGAACGGAGTCGTGGAGTAGCCGCCGCTGTCGTAAAACGTGTTTTACTCTGTTTTCGACATTTTCGTTCCGTCGTCTTTTATTTAATAATTAATTAATCTTAATAACGCTCCGGTCGTCAAACCGCCGCGCTTCCTTGCCGTCGCCCCACTCGCGCCGCGTTTCTTTTATTTGCACGCTCGTTGTGCGCTTGTGTTCCTTTTGTTTGGCGCTCGGTGTTTTTGTGCTCGGTGGAGTGTTGTCTCGCCGCGGCTGCGCTTGTTGAAGGCGTTTTCAAGGAAGAGGGAAGCGTTCCTGAGTAAATACAGGCCTCTCTCGGCGAGGGCAAATAAAAGTGTATTTAGCATTGCCTCGTGAGTAGACTATAATTAGTCAGTCGATGCGTTCATTATAAGGCGTGAAAAGGGTACTGGAGAGGTAGAACGACGAGCGTGACGTTCGTTCTTTTGCCTGCTTGTCCGGGGCCACGGCAACGGCGGCTTCGTATCGCTGCCTCTGCCTGCCGCCTCGAATTTATGCCGGCTCGGAATGCCTGCGCCTGCTGTGCACAGTGCTGTGCCCTGCCGCCGCGCCGTCTTTTTCATAGGTCTTTTTATTGAGTGCTTCGCGTCGGGCCCCGCGCTCGTAATACGGCTTTCATTGCCGCACAGGCCGCGCGCAGCCGTTCGATATAACTCGTTTCGCTGAATTTCTACGCTCGGAAAAGTGCGCCACGGTTTGCTTCGCTCCGCCGTGTGTCGCTAATTTAACAATTAACAAACGCCCGACCCGAGCGCCGAGGAATGCCAGCGACGCGGCTCTGATTCGCCTTTGACACATTCGCCGGTTTTGGCACAATCAGTATAATTCTGCCGACTTGCTTGTGTTTCGGAGCGCTTTTATTGTTTCTTTTTATGCCGTTTTGTACTGTTACGCTTTTGCTTGTTATTTTCGCTTCTCTTTTTTTGTGCGCATATTCTGCGCTCGCTAATTCTGTCTCCTCATGCTTCGTGTGTCGTTTGCGGTTAGATAAATGGCGGTTCTTAAAGTGCGCTCCCCACGGACAAGAGGATAAATAAAAGCGGCTTCGGCGGAGCACCTAGTTAAATCTACATTTTTTTGCTGCCGCGCGCCGCAAGAATGATGGAATAGGGCGGTCGCGCAAAATGAAGCCTGAAGCGAGGGCAAAAAGAAGGTGCAAAAAGCGGCGCGGCGTGGCGCGCAGTTTGCGCAGCGCATTAATGTTTTCTGACGCTCCGATGTCTGTTTTGTGACATCGTTTTGTAGTTGTTGCTGAACACTCGTTTCGAGATGACGATCATATTCATGCCAAGTTTTATACGCCATCTCGCTTCCTTCGCATTATTTGCGTCCGAGCACGATTCCATAAAAGTGTCAGGTATACCCAGTTTCGCTCGAAGCGCTGGTAAAAACTGCTGGTTAACTCATGTGTATAGGCCACCATACAGGTTGCAAAGGTAAATGTCGACTTGACTTTACCCGATGTTTTAAAGATAGTAAATTAGTAAATATTAAAAAGAACAAAACAACGAAAATTTGTTTCATTTGTCAAGACAATGTTTTTTACAAAACGTCACTATCAAAATTTTAATATTTAAGACAACCACACGTAATTTTAAGATCTTATAAAATATGAATAAATTTAACACTATATAAGGCACAATACACGCTAAAAGTGATGTGCAAGTACAAGAATGTCGGAAAAGCGACGCCACACCAAAAATAAATCATCCACCACCACCCATTCCAGTGGGAGTGATACTACAAGTTCGACATCAACCAAAGGAGTCCTTAGTCAATATGCAACAGTGAGTTGTAAAGGTTTGGCCAGTCGTTACAATCAGCTTACATTCAATAACCCCAACTATGTCGTTTGCCCTCAATATTCCGATGTGCGTCATGCGGTGTCCGACGAGTATGGAGCTCATCCTCACTGCAGCAAGACGCATCCATGCTCCAAAATCGTGCGATTTGCGCACGACTGCGTCAAAGCTGCGAATATAAAAAAGCACTCCATTAGCGCTACATTGAAAACCATGTGCCGTAGCATAAACACCGATTCGAACAGTACGTTCTTCTCCTGCAAGGGTGATTCAATGATTGATCTGCCGATGAACAACATCGAACCTCCATTTTCACCAGCAAGCTCTACTCATTCGGAAGCAGCTGCTGTGAAGGCTAGTGTATCAGGTGATACCTTGGCCTCGGCTAATTCGTCGATGATTTGGAATAGCTCCGCGGATGTTGAAGACCAAGAAAAGAAAGAAATCATTCCTGAGCGAAACAGGGTTCTTGGTGAAAATACAGGAAGGCCAGTTCAACACATGTCTCCAAATGAGGAAAATATTGCAATTTGTAAACGTAATGTCAGGCGAATTTCTTCTAGTAATCAAAGTGTGCAAGTGAAAATGAAAAGTGTGTGCAGATTGGACCCAATTGAGGAGGGAAATGAAAAACAAAGAAGTTCACGTGAAGAGCAGGCTCCTGCAAGAAAGAAGTGCAGGTGCACAAGGTGTAAGAAGTATCTGGATGGTCTGATGCCCGAGTGGAAACCAGGTTCCAAGCAGCCAGACAATGCCAAGAATATATGCACGTGCAGAAAGTGCAAGGTAGGTACTAAAAAACCTAATTCGCCCAGTGCAGAGAAGTCGCCTGTTAGCGACACTGAGGAAATGACCCAATCCGTCAGTCGGGATTTATCTTCATCAAGCACTATGCGTAAGAAACTCAAGTTTGCGATATGTGACAAGTGTTGTGGAACATATACAGAACCAGGAGACCAGGCCTTAACATCTCAAACAAGCAGCGCAGGTCAATCATCTGTGCCCACATCATCAAGAAGAGAATCGCGTGCAAAGAAGGTCGATGAATGCATAATTTGTTGTGATGCATATCCACCAAATAGCCCTCGGGATAAAACGCCTGCATCGTCTGGAAGCACTTCGTCACCAAAAATGGTCGATGAATGCACAATTTGTTGTGAGGTTTATCCACCAGAAAGCGCACCAGAAACAGATACACCCCAAGAAATGATGCCTTACAGAACGACGCCAGCATCATCTGGAAGCACTTCGTCGCCAAAAATGGTCGATGCATGCACAATTTGTTGTGAGGATTATCCACCAGATAGCATTCCAGATATAGATGGGGTGTCCCAAGAAATGATGCCATATAGTAAAACGCCTGCATCATCTGGAAGTACTTCGTCACCAAAAATGGTCGATGAATGCACAATTTGTTGTGAGGTTTATCCACCAGAGAGCGCACCAGAAACAAATGGGGTGTCCCAAGAAATGATGCCTTACAGAACGACGCCAGCATCATCTGGAAGCACTTCGTCGCCAAAAATGGCCGATGCATGTACAATTTGTTGTGCGATATATCCACCAGATAGCTCTCGAGATACAGATCGACAGTCTCATGAGATGGGACCTTCCCGTACACACTCAACACAACAAGTGATTGGTGAGCAATCAACAGCGTCTTCTCAGGGAGAAGGTGAACTTCAGGATGGTTCCGACCAACCTCAAGATATATCGCAACGTACCGGGACTCCAACCAGGCGTGTATCATATGAACAATCTCCAACAATTTCTAAAACGAAAGTCGATGCATGCACTATGTGTTGTGAAGGGGATCTAGAGATGATACTTGATGATACGCAAGCAGCATCTTCTGCGATTGGCAGCCCAGGGCCAGAAACACCTGATCAACCTCGAGATCTTAGATCTCCGCGCAGTGGAACTCCAAGTGGGATTTCAGGTGGTAGTTCAAAGGATGTTCCTAGTGAATTTGGCCAACAGTCACCTACAAAGTCGAAACGGAGTGAAGACTTTCCACCTGAAAAGATTCCAGATGATCAAACTACAATATCAACTGCGAGTAGAAAAAGTTTTCCATCGAAAGCAGCATCTCCTTCTGGAAGCCAAAAGCTTGATAGTTCTTCAAAAATTACTTCCGATCTACCAGAAGATGTTGCATCGCCACGCAGTGGGACACCTCTTGGAATTTCAAGTCACAGTCCACCATATAGCTCAGATGATTTAGGTTCCCAGTCACCAACAGGCTCAAAACTCAGCAAGTCTGAAAAGATTCCAGATGGTCAAATAACGGTATCAACTGCAAGTAGACGCAGTTCTCCATCGAGGACGCCTTCTCCTGTTGAAAGCCAAGGTCTGGATAGTTCTCAAGAAGGAGAAGATCTGGGTAGTTCTCAAAGAGGAGACGTGGATGACTCTCAAAAACACACTTCTGGCCAACCTGAAGATTCTAGGTCGCCACACAGTAGGACTCCAAGTGGGATTTCCACTCGTAGTCCATCGCATGTTCCTAGTAATTTGGGCCCACAGTCATCAACTAGCTCAAAACGTACTAAAGACATCCCATCGGAAAGGATTCCTCCACATAGTCAAACAGCATCTTCAAGTAGGCGAAGTTCCCGTTCTAGAACGCCTTCGCCTCTTAAAAATCAAGAACTGGATGGTTTTTCAAAGAGGACGTCTGATCAACCTAAAGATATTAGATCGCACCGTAGCCGAAGTCCAAGTAAGGGCACAAAATATGCTCAGCAGCCACCAAAAACTTCTAGACGGAGTGTGGCGGAAACTCGTATATCATTGCCAACTGAATCATACCCGCCGAAGGTGGATGCATGCACAATTTGTTGTGAAGATGTTCCGACTTCCAGTATTCAGTATCCAGACAGGCGGCCACCAGAGATGATACCTCGTGACGAACAACCAGCAACGGATTCTCCAATTATGGGCGACATTTCTGTGGAATCCAATTTGGACGCAGCTTCGGGACCAGCAGCACCTACTCAACTTCAAGATGTAAAATCCCCGCGCAGTAGGACTCAAAGTGGGATTTCAAAGCAAAGCCCTTCGCAAGTGGCTAATGATTTAAGTGTACAAACAGGTTCGAAACGGAGTAAAGAATTCAGATCTGAAAATATTCCAGATGGTCAAACAAGAGTATCATCTGCAATTAGAAAAAGTTCTACGTCTAAAGCACTATCGCCCAAGGGAAGCCAACAGCAGGATACTTCTCCAAAAAGGACTTCTGATCAATTTCAAGATTTGACATCGTCTCGTAGTGGGACTCCAAGTGAGACAAGTAGTAGCCCACCTCATGGTACGGATGATTTAGGTCGACAGTCACCAATTGCTTCAAAACGGAGTAAAGACTTTCCATCCGAAAATATTCCAGATGGTCAACCATCACTTTCATCTGCAAGTAGAAAAAGTTCCCCGTCGAAAGTGCCTTCACCTATTAGAAGCCAAAAGCAAGGTAGTTCCTCAGAAGGGGCTGCTGATCAAGTGCAAGATTTTAGATCGCCACGGAGTCGAAGCCCAAGTCAGGATGCACAATATTCGCCACAGTCAACTCAAAAAGCTCGAGATGGTCAAACATCATTGCCTCCTGCCCCAAAGAGAATTTCGCGCCCGTCTAAGCTCGTTGAATGCACAATTTGCTGCAAAGAAGAAGATCTTAGTTACAGCCGTCAGTATTCTGATGATAAACGACCATCACAGGCATTGTCTCCGATAAGGAGCGAAGTTTTCTCTGAAGCCACTTTAGATGAAGCGTTAGGTACAGAAGCAGCCGATCAAATTCAAGATGTTAGCTCCCCACGCAGTGGGACGCCAAGTGAGATTTCAAGTCGCAGTCCACGGCAAGGCCCTGATGATTTAGATCCACAGGCACCAACTGGACCAAAACGGAGTAAAGACTTTCCATCTGAACATATATTAGCCAAAAAGCAAGATAGTTCCCCAGAGGGGACTACTGCTCAATCACAAGATTTTAGATCGCCACGGAGTGGAAGCCCAAGCCGGGATGCACAATATTTGCCACAGGCATCTCAAAAAGGTCGAGATGGCCAAACATCATTGCCTCCTGCACCAAAAAGAATTTCGCGCCCGTCTAAGGTCGATGTATGCACAATTTGTTGTAAAGAAAAAGAAGATCCAAGTTACAGCCGTCAGTATCCTGATGATAAACGACAAGCAAAGGCATTAACTCCGATTAAGAGCCCAGTTACCTCTAAAGCCACTTTAGAAGAGTCGTTAGGTACCGAACTATCTGAGCAAATGCAAGATGTTAGATCCCAACGCAGTGGGACGCCAAGTGAGATTTCAAGTCGCAGTCCACGGCCAGGCCCTGATGATTTAGATCCACAGGCACCAACTGGACCAAAACGGAGTAAAGACTTTCCATCTGAACATATATCAGCCAAAAAGCAAGATAGTTCCCCAGAAGGGAATACTGCTGAATCACAGGATTTTAGATCGCCACGGAGTGGAAGCCCAAGTCGAGATGCACAATATTTGCCACAGGCAACTCAAAAAGGTCGAGATGGCCAAACATCATTGCCTCCTGGACCAAAAAGAATTTCGCTCCCATCTAAGGTCGATGTGTGCACAATTTGTTGTAAAGAAAATGAAGATCCAAGTTACAGCCGTCAGTATCCTGATGTTAAACGACCAGCAAAGGCATTAACTCCGATTAAGAGCCCTGTTACCTCTAAAGCCACTTTAGATGAGTCGTTAGGTACCGAACCATCTGAGCAAATGCAAGATGTTAGATCCCAACACAGTGGGACGCCAACTGAGATTTCAAGTCGCAGTCCACGGCAAGGCCCTGATGATTTAGATCCACAGGTACCAACTGGACCAAAACGGAGTAAAGACTTTCCATCTGAACATATATCAGCCAAAAAGCAAGATAGTTCCGCAGAAGGGACTACTGCTCAATCACAAGATTTTAGATCGCCACGGAGTGGAAGCCCAAGCCGGGATGCACAATTTTTGCCACAGGCAACTCAAAAAGGTCGAGATGGCCAAACATCATTGCCTCCTGCACCAAAAAGAATTTCGCGCCCGTCTAAGGTCGATGTATGCACAATTTGTTGTAAAGAAAAAGAAGATCCAAGTTACAGGCGTCAGTATCCAGATGATAAACGACCAGCAAAGGCATTAACTCCGATTAAGAGCCCAGTTACCTCTAAAGCCACTTTAGATGAGTCGTTAGGTACCGAACCATCTGAGCAAATGCAAGATGTTAGATCCCAACACAGTGGGACGCCAAGTGAGATTTCAAGTCGCAGTCCACGGCAAGGCCCTGATGATTTAGATCCACAGGCACCAACTGGACCAAAACGGAGTAAAGACTTTCCATCGGAACATATATCAGATGTTCAAACAACCAAATCATCTACCAGAAGAATAAGTTTTAGTTCTCCAAAAAGGACATCTGACGTAGGTCCACAGTCAGCAACTAGCCCAAAACGGAGTAAAACCTTTCCATTTGAAAATATTCCAGATGGTGAGGCAACAGTATCATCTCCAAGTAGAAAAAAGTCTCCGTCCAAAGCACCTTCACCTAGAAGCCAAAAGCAGGATATTTCCTCAGAAAGGACTTCTGATCCATCTGCACAATATGCGCAAAAGTCACCTCAACACGTTCGAGATGGTCAAACATCATTGCCTCCTGCACATAGAAGAACTTCGCGCCCGTCTAAGGACGCATGCACAATTTGTTGTGAAGAAGAAGAAAAAGAAGAAGAAGAAGAAGAAGAAGAAGAAGAAGAAGGTCCAAGTTACAGCCGGCAATATTCAGAAAGTCGTACAAAAGAGATGCCACCTGATGATGAACGACTAGCAAAGCCAATATCTCCGGTAATGAGCGAAGTTTCTTATGAATCCGCTTTAGATGAAGCATTACATATAGAAGCAGCTGACCAAATTCAAGATGTTAGTTCCCCGCGCAGTGGGACGCGAAGTGGGATTTCAAGTCGTAGTCCACCTTATGGACCTGATTCACAATTATCAACAGGCTCGAAACGGAGTAGAGACTTTCCATCTGAAAAAATACCAGATGGCCAAATAAGGATATCGTTTGAAAGTAGAAGAAGTTCGAGGGAACCTTCTCCCATTAGAAGCCAAGAGCTGAATGCATCTGTAAAAGGAATATCTGATCACGATTTTGGATCGCTACACAGTGGAACTCCAAGCGGGATTTCAAGTCGCAGTGCATCTTATGGTCCGGACGATTTAGGTTTACCAGCTGACTCAAAACGGAGTGGACACTCTTCATCTGAAAATATTCCAGATGATCAAACAACTGGATTACCTATAAGTAGAAGAAGTTCAACATCCAGGGCACCTTCTCCTATTAGCAGTCAAGAGCTCAGTGGTTCTACAAAAGGCACATCTGATCAACAGCCAGATTTAGGATTGCCACGCAGTGGGACTTCAATTGGTATTTCGAGTCGCACTTCACCTGATGGCCGTGATGATTTAGGTTCACAGTTATCCACTGGCTCAAAACAGGGTAGAGACATTACATCTGAAAAAAAAGCAGATAGTCAAACTACGGTACCATACACAAGTATGCCACCTTCTCCTATTAAAAGCCAAGAACTGGATCGTTCATCAAGAGGCACTTTAGATCAAGCAGACATAGATGAAATGTCTCTTTATTCAGAACCAGAAGAACATAAAGAAGATTTTGTAGATGAGGAAGAATCTCTGCACAGTGAACCTAGCCCTAGACCGCATAAGATGTCTCCAGATATAACGTCTCCAGCATCTAGACATGATAGTGAGGCATCCAAGGGATATGAAGATAAATCGGACGATTATGATGACACCTTCTATCCCGCTGTAGAAGATAACTTGCCAGGTGACACTGTGGAGCCTAAAATAGACGAGAAGGTTTCAGATTATTCATTATATTCAAAGGTATCGTCACCATCTTTGTCTGCGCAATCATCAAGACTTGAGGAAGCAGCACCTGCTAGTTATAAAGAACGAGATTATGATGAAATGTCAGATGATGAACTACCAAAAGATAGTTACCGTACAACAGACCCAGGACCAAGTCGCAAGTATCCTGAGTATAAATCGGAAAGACCGACGAAACCTTCTCAACTTTCTGGACAACCCATTAGGGTATCATCTCAGTCGGGAAAGAGACAGCAGAAGAAGTCTGTGTCTATTGATCTAACAGACATACGAAGTTATCCTAGAAGAGCCTCCCGAACAAGCTATTCGCAAGAGCTACCTGATCAAATATCATCCTCAAGTGGATCACAAGAAGAATGTGATATTTGTTGTGAATATACGCCAGTAGAATCACTAGAAGAATGTGATATTTGTTGTGAATATACACCAGTAGAATCACTAGAAGAATGTGATATTTGTTGTGAATATACACCAGTAGAATCACTAGCAGAATGTGATATTTGTTGTGAATACACACCTGATGGATTACTTGTAATGCCTGGTCCAAGTGGCGTTCAACCAAGCTTTAGAAAGGAATTACCAACCACATGTGATGTTTGTTGCGAAGCAATGGATTTACTTTTAGGACCGGACGGAAAACCTTTAAGGGACTCACAAGGAAGACTATTGGGTGCTGATGGTAAACCATTGAAAGTTGATTCGAAGGGTAGACTTTTAGGTCCGGACGGAAAACCATTAACAGACGCGCAAGGTAGACCACTAGGCGCCGATGGTAGGCCACTATTCGAGAAGCCATTGACAGATGAACAAGGCAGACCTTTAGATATTGATGGAAAACTGTTAACAGACGCAAAAGGAAGGCCATTAAGGATGGATTCGAAGGGAAGGTTATTTGATGCTGATGGTAATCCATTGCGAGTTGATTCCAAAGGAAGGCTTATTGGTGTTGATGGCAAACCAATAACAGATGCGCAAGGACGACCTGTTGGTATCGATGGGAAACCAATATCAGATGGGAGGCCATTGACAGACGCACGAGGCAGACTGATAGGTGCTGATGGAAAACCGCTAACTGATTCTTTAGGTAGGCCTTTGAGGATGGATTCTAAAGGAAGATTGTTGGATGCAGATGGTAAACCATTGAGAGTTGACTCAAAAGGTAGGCTCATAGGTGCAGATGGAAAACCAATTACAGATGCAAAAGGAAGACCTGTTGGTGTTGATGGGAAGCCAATAATAGAAGCGAGGCCCTTGACGGATGAACAAGGCAGACCATTGGGTGCTGATGGAAAACCCTTGACAGATTCTCAAGGAAGACCGCTCAGGATGGATTCTAAAGGTAGATTGTTGGACGCGGACGGTAAACCGTTGAAAGTTGACTCAAAAGGTAGACTCATAGGTGCAGATGGAAAGCCAATAACAGATTCAAAAGGACGACCTGTTGGTGCCAATGGGAAGCCTATAATAGAAGAGAGGCCCTTAACGGACGAACAGGGCAGACTAGTCGGTGCTGATGGAAAACCCTTGACAGATTCTCAAGGAAGACCGTTGAGGATGGATTCTAAAGG
>JAODGB020030625.1:0-11420 GCA_027574905.2 Earota dentata | reverse complement strand
TTTGCAAAACGTATCGATGAAATGAATACACAAACGCTCGGCACGCTCAGCCTTTTGAAGTCGCATCAAACGAACGCCAAACGCAAATGGAAATGTAAATGCGGACGCAATGAATGCAAAAACGCACAAAATTCAACATTGCAAATTGAAACGAAGAGCGGAAAAACCTGCGTCACCTGCGTACCATTATGCTTTAAATATTTAATGCCTTAAAATGGTTCGGACCTTTTCAATCTTTAAATAATGAATTTACAAACTAAAATTATTACTGGTATTTATCATGTTTTACTATAGGCAACTAAATATACACCAATTTTAAAGAAGTATGTAAACACGTTTCAATGCAAGTAATGTGACTTTCACTGTTCAAAGGATGTTTATCGTCATATTTAGTGATAATAATTATACTTACTGCTTATTAGTTTGTCCGTTTTGTATTATTTTTATGATAAACCTGGTTTATCGCTGTAAAATATGCCGATAACGTTGAAAGTGACTTTTAATGACTCAAATGTTTCACATAGTAACAAAAAGTACCTCAGTATGCATTAAAACTAATTTTACGTGGCAACATCCGTGCCCAATAAAACATTTACAGATTAATTCATGCGTGATTGATGTGATTACATATGAAAACGATGCAAATTATCAATATTTATTGTAAAAATGCTGGTTTAACCTAGGCAACCAAGTGTTGCCCGAGAATAAACAACTTGGAAAAGGCAATCGTAATGTTTCACTGTGGGCAACCAAATATACACCAATTTGTATGTTTGAGGTTTCAACCACTTTTTAACGACTTTGTAATCACTTTTCGATTAAAAAGCGATGTTGAGGTGGTTCCGAAAAGAATCTTATCGAGAACAAACGTCAGAAATAGTGATAATTTAATGCTTATGGTCATAATTGCATGATTTTCGATGTACCATTGTCGGCGCGGTCGATTTGTAGCCAATCGTAGGCGCGTAGGCGTCAACCGCGAGCAGCGTGAGACAGGCGCGACCACGGCGTGACCTTGACGCCAGTGCCAGGCTGAGCGAGCAAATGTCAACATCAGCGGGATCCGCGGCCGCGGCTCGGAAGTGAATTATCGCGGGCGGCGGTTCCTTGCGAGCGCGGAGCGCAATTTCCACAATGTGATGCAACCGGCCGGGCGCGTTTTGCACTTGCACGAGCGGGCGCGCGGACGAATTTAGCGCGCCGCGAATAGAACTTGGCGGCGTTCGGACGCTCGCGAGTCGGAGTCGGAGTTCCAAGCGACGGACGCGACGCCGAAAGCATCCGCGGAGCCAATCAGCTTTGTGGACAGATAGTGTAAACAATAATAAAAACAGGTGAGCGACGCTCGGGCACATCGGTGTCGAAACGCATTCCGATTCCAGATTCGGATGCTCGGAGCATTGTGGTGCGCTTTGTTTGTGCACTGCGTGCGATATTATCAGTGACGGCTGCTTCCCAGTTCCAGTCCTAGTCACTCTAGTCTTACCACTCAGTTCACAGTGCTCGGTGCTCAGCGCTCAGCTCTCAGTTCAGTTCAGTCCTCGACTTTGAAGCGTTCGAACAGAAGCGCTGCGGTTACAAAACTTGCACTCCTTTCAAAAGCACCGCGCACAGCGCAACCGATCGTGAGTTAAACAAATGTTAAAACCACACGGCTTACCTTTACCTCACCGTTGCGTTAGCATTGAGCAACGAGACATTTAACTTTAACTTTCACTTTGTTTGACTTCCACAACATTCAACTTTAGCGCTGGTTTACCTTTACTTTTCTTTACTCCATTCATTCGCGTGTGAGTGCAACGGTAGTTGCATAATTAACCAAGGTGTACCTGTACCTGTGGAAACAGCTGTTTTTTAGTGTCATTTATTTAAAATTCACAGGACTCACAGCAACAGCAAAATGGAGTCGTTCCTGGGCCTCTTTGATCCTGGCGCTGACGACGCGCGCCTGGATGATGACATCGACGAGCTCGATGTCGAGATGCACTGCAAGGCGGTCAAGCTGCCGCCGGAGCCGCAGCTCGGCAACATTGAGTACAAATTGAAGATTGTTAATCCGACAAAGCATCGTTTTCAACATTTAGTTACTCAGGTAACTGACTAGCAAACAAATGGAGCTTCAAACGCTCATAAAAATTTCACACAGCAATGTCAACCATCAATACTATCATCCTATCATGCATTTGATGATTATTGATTATTATTGATTGTTTTTAACGATTTTACGGGTTTTTCGTACGTTTACACGCGTCAAAAGCTTATCACCACGTTAAGAACCGCAGTAATCTATTTGCTCGTCAATATTTATGTATTTATAGCTGGCATTGATAAGTAAGAGGACAAACAATGAATGTATTGTGTGCTCACACAGTGCTATGGCGCTAATTTGCATTTGCAATGTGTTTTTTTTCCCGCAATCACAGATGAAGTGGCGATTACGCGAAGGGCAAGGCGAGGCGATTTACCAAATCGGCGTCGAGGACAACGGCGTGCTCACCGGGCTGCCGCTCAAGGAGATGAAGGACAGCCTGCAGACCCTGGAGCAGATGGCGATCAAGCTGGACGCGACGACGACGATCATCCGCAATCGCTGCCTCGAGAACGGCAAGCACGTCTGCGAGGTTCTAGTCAGAAAGGTAATTTGCGATTCAAATTCACACGGTTGTTTACGTTACACGGCCGCTTTTGTTTTGAAGCGCCTGGAGGTTAGACAACCAAATATGCACATGCACGTAGAACTATAAGAAAAAAACTGTGTGTTGCAAAAACAAAGGTCACCTTTTTACAGCTAAAATTAATTTTAAAGCAACCAGCCCAGAAAAATAGTTAAATTTGACTGTAGGATTGATTTAGTTTACAACTAAATGTGGATGACGTCATTTTACATGGTGCAATAGTGATGAAACTTGTGTTGACGGGTGAGCGGTACTTGCATCACCCGTATTTGGTTGCTAGGCAACCAAGTACACATCAAAATGCAACATGTTTTGTTTTCTCAATTATTTCAATAATTTTTTATTAATTTCATCATTATTTCTTGTTTTCTTGTCATGTGCAGGTTCCTGATGATCAAAACAACATTGAGATACGTGTCGCTGTGCTGGGGAATGCCGACGCTGGCAAATCCACCCTGCTCGGGGTGTTAACTCAGGGAACATTGGACAATGGCAGGGGCAAAGCGCGTTTGAACATGTTTCGGCACCTGCACGAAGTGCAAAGTGGACGGACCAGCTCGATCAGCCACGAGATCCTCGGCTTCAACTCGCACGGCAGCGTCATCAACTACAGCTACAGCGAATTGATGACCGCCGAAGAGATTTGCGACGTTTCGACGAAACTGGTGACGTTTTTGGACTTGGCTGGACATAGGAAGTATCTGCGCACGACGATTCAAGGGTTATCGGGGTATTTGCCGCATCACGCCATGCTTGTGGTAAGTTTCAGCTGGATTTCTGTTGTTATATACACTAGAGTACTCTGTAGTGCGAGTTTGTTCGGCCATCTTGCGTAGTGTTCGCTGATTGGCTGTTGCCAGTTTTACAGCGTTCTCATTGGTTATTGGTCTTTTTGTGTAGATTTCTGGCACTGCGGGTGCTGTCGGCATGACGCAAGAGCACCTGAGCATTGCAATCGCGCTCAACGTGCCGTTCTTCATTGTCATCACGAAGATTGATCTGACGTCCTGCGAGGCGACGCTGGACAGCGCGCAGACGCTGCTGAAGCAGGCAGGCAGCTGCCGCGTGCCGCTGATCGTGAACAGCATCGACGACGTGATCACGGCGTGCTCCAACCAGCTGAGCCACAACATCGTGCCGATATTCTGCGTGTCGAGCGTGACTGGCAAGGGGCTGGACCTCCTCCTAAAGTTCCTGCATGTGCTGCCGCCTGGCGTCAGCGCGATGGAAAAGGAGCGCCTGGAGCAGGAATCGCCCGAGTTCCAAATCGACGAGAACTTCCGCGCCGGCGACGACCGCATCTTTGGCGGCCTGCTGGCCAAGGGCGTCATCACCGAGGGCATGCGCATGCAAATCGGGCCGGTGAAAAACGGCTCCTTTCAGAAGGTCACGATCAAGTCGATTCAGCGCAATCGCGTGCCGTGTAGAGTCGTGCGCGCTGGCCAGAGCGCGTCCATCGCGCTCACTCCGCATGTGGACAATGTCCGCAATGGCATGGTGATGATCTCGGACGATCAGCCCGAGGAGCTCTTTGGTTGCATGTACTTCCAGGCGTCAGTTTCGGTGCTCTCGCACAGTACGCCGCTGCACTACGGCTTCCAGACGACGGTTTACATCGGCAACATTCGCCAGACCGCGCAAATCTTAGGCATATTCGGCGTTGATTCCATTCAAACCAATGACACCGCCTCGGTGCTCTTCAAATTTAAGAGCCACCCGGAGTTCGTGTCCGTGGGGCAGCGCCTGCTCTTCCGGGAGGGCTGCACGAAGGGCATCGGCGAGGTGACGCAAGTATTTCCATTCAGTAACAACAATAACAACGCACCGATGCATTAAAGACCACGAAAACACCGAAAAGTATCACATAACCTACAAAAACACACCAAACTGCTTTCAACGCTTTGAAACTTGTTCAACCGGCTGCCCCCGGTGCTTAATTCTTGCGAAATTCACACAAAAAGCAGCCAGTACTTAATCCACTTCTTCACTTCACCGAAATATCTCAATATGTATTAAAACTAGCGAGTAATTCATTGAAATATTTGACATTCGAATTATTCTTTAAATGTGACTCTTGATTTCAAGATTTCAAGGTGTACTATGGTAGTTTAACCAGCTTTAAAACTTGTTGCAACACTTGGTTTGCAGTTTGCAGCTTGCAGTTTGCGGCAAACAGAATTTATTTATCATTTCGTGGCGAAATTAACGCAAACATTGATGGATTGCATCGTTATTGTATTGTATTACATTGTAAGGACGTGATATAAGGATAAGGTTTGATTGTAATGTGTACAATGTTGTGTGAAGAGTTGTATTTTAAATAATTGACAAAACAAAAAAAACAGCGATGACAAGTAGACATCTTAGGATAGTTACAATGATCTTGTGTATGAATTGTATGAAATTGATATGGAAGGCACTGAAGGCAGAAATGTAGTACATACATAGCTGAATTCATGTTATATCATTTTAAACTTATTAAACAACACATAAATAAACAAATTGAGCAATGAACGTGAACATGATTGTTTTTGTTATTTGGAACCTTAAAATCGGGCAACCCAATATACACCAGAAACAATAAAATGCTAGGTTGACAAATTTAAAGTTGATTTCTTGTGATAATTATTTGCAGTATCATGTTAAGAGACTTACTAAATTAGAAAACCTATGAAATTGAGGAATAAACATGAAAATAGTCGCTTTTGTTGTTAAACATTTGCTCCGTTTATACAGGCAACCAAATATACACAAAAATTATAAATATGAAAATTGGGCAAGTTTTCAAGTTTAAAGTGGATTTTATTTGGTAATAAATTAGCGCCCATAAGCCATTTGCTGTGTTTTAGCTGCGCGGCACCAAGGGCACCCAGTAATTCCAAAAATACAGCCGGAGCATGAATATTATTTGCTGTGCGTTCACAAACGTGCGACGAGCGGCAAGTTTCACATTTAATTTATTCCATTGCGTCTAGTTCTTGTTAGTATGTTAGTTGTTAGCGTTTAGACGCGTTGGTGCGTTGCTTGTTCTATTAGTAGTGGCGGTGCGAGTCGTGTGAATGAATTTAAATTGAAATGTTGATCTTGTCTCGGCGGCGCGACGCGCGGCCGCAGTTCAGGATCAACACGCGTCGCCGCATGTTGCAATCGTTCGCGGTTTGGAGTGAATTTTAGGCGCATGTCGCATGCGCGCCGTATCACTATCACTGCAACGTGCACATCGTGCGTGTGTTGCAGGAGGAGGGACTAGGACTAGGACTAACACTAGATCATAGAATTGAATAGCAAATTCATCGTCAGTCGTGGTCAGTCGCGTACGACCGCACGACGCACGAGTTGTGCAGGCTGAAACTCGTTGAAACTTGCGCCGCTTGCATTTGTTTTCTCGCAAGTCGCACGCAAACCCAAATCGCCAAGTAATGTTGCCATGCAGGATCCTGAGCACGGCGCGTGCACCTGCCAAGTGCTTCCTCGGCGTCGGCAGGATCTTCGAATGCTTCGAATTTCCAATTCCCTGCGTCGACAGCATCCAGCGGCGGCATCAGTCCAACGAGCGGCTGGAAAATGCCTACAGAAGAAGTCGCGATAAATGCAAATGTAAGTTTTACATCTCTTACACACAAAAAACGCCAAAAACAACATTTTCCTGCTTATTTCCTGCATATTATGTAATGTAAGGTATTGTAACATTTGCAACAACAAAAAAGGTGTTGCAACATGTGAGCATGGTGTAAGGAAGCACAATAAGGTTAATGTTTTGTTTTTTTTTTTGTTTATCAGCAAAAAAGTTACCTAAAGATGTCAACGTTGAAGCTGTTTTCGCCTGCAATGAGCTGGACCTGAAAGAAGTCAAAGTCTATGGCTTTGATTATGATTACACATTGGCCTGCTACAAGCCATCCCTGGATTATCTGCTCTACAACCTGGCCAGGCAGACATTAATAGAACAGTACAAGGTAAGGCCTACCACCCACCACATTCACATTTATTTTGGTTGCAACTGTACCTTGAAAACATTTGAAGACTCACTGCAACTGCAATAAACAACCAACACACACAAAGAACATCAATAAATCAATGAATCAATTAATGAATGAATCAATATATCACTTAGTGTGCCTTAGTCAACACTGATTAGTTTGTGTTTCATCACTCAGATACTCATTTGTTTTTCTAGTACCCAAGAGAAATCGAAAAATTAGAATACAAGCCGGGTTTCGCCGTGCGCGGCTTGCATTATGACATCGAGAAGGGCGTCCTGTTGAAGCTGGACTCCTTCCTGCAGATCCAGCTCGGCTCGGTCTACCGCGGCCTGCAGCCGCTCGCCGACGACGAGGTGCTGCGCCTCTACAAGAATCGCATCATCCCGATCGCCTATGTCGAAGGTAACACCAAATCGGCGCAGGTATAAGCACATAATATATTCGATGGTTCCTAATGCGCAACACGCGCACAGTTGATCCTGCAGGGCTCGCACTCGAAGATGGTGCAGCTGGCGGACTTGTTCTCCGTGCCGGAGATGGGCCTGCTGTGCAACGTCACCGACTACTTCGAGAAGAACCACATCGACTACCATCCGGAGATCCTCTTCAGAGATGTCAAGAGCTCCGTGCGCAGCTCGCACCCGGTGATGCACAAGGTCGTCGCGCAGAATGTCTCCGACTACATTGAGTACAACAAGGACCTGCGGGACTTCTTCAATCGCCTCAAGAACGCCGATAAGAAGCTGTTCTTGGTCACGAATAGTCCGTATAAGTTTGTGTGAGTAGGCAACCAAGTATACTTGAAAACAAAAATAACAATCTAGAACATTCCACATTGGAATATGACAGCAAATGACAGCAAATAGCAGCAATTGTTTTTCTTGTTTAATTTCAGTAATAAAGGCATGGAATTGCTGGTTGGCAAGGATTGGAAGGACTATTTCGACGTGGTGATTGTCCAGGCACGCAAGCCGCGCTTCTTCACGGACGAATCGCGCCCGATTCGCGTCTACGACGAGCGCAGCGGCACGCACATCTGGGATCGCGTTCATAAACTTGAGAAAGGCACGATTTATTATGAAGGCACCGTGAAACAGATGCAGGATCTCACCGGCTGGCATGGCCATCAGGTGCTGTACTTCGGCGATCATCCCTACAGTGACCTGGCCGACGTCACCCTGGAGCATGGCTGGCGAACGGGCGCCATCATCAACGAGCTGGAGCATGAAATCGACACGTTGAACAATCAGCAGTTCAAGCAGAATGCGAACTGGCTGCAGATGCTCACGCAGCTGATTGAGGACCATCAGGATTATGAGAATGAGCATGAGCAGAAGATTCTTGCGAAGTGGATGAGCGAACGCGATCAGCTAAGGTAAAAATAAACCGAATCACGCTATGCAACGTAACCTACAATCGGCATTGTGTTGTTTTCATGTGGACATTTTGTTTTCTTCTAGAAATGACATCAAATGCGTCTTCAACAAACAATTCGGCAGCGTGTTCCGCACGTATCACAATCCGACGTACTTTTCGCGACGCCTCTTCCGCTTCGCCGACATTTACACATCGAACATAACGAATCTACTCAACTACTCCGTCAATCATACGTTTTATCCGCGCCGCGGGGTCATGCCGCACGAGTACATCTCCTATTTTGTTTAACGACGCTCTTCAGTACTCTATTTCTATCGCTGCAAGTCCACGCGGCACTCCAACAATCCTTTTCTTTCCTCATCTCTTATCTCTCATCTCCCATCACCTAGTTATTTCGCTATTATTTAATAATAGTCTGAATAGTCGTAACTCTAGTTAAAACGAACGGCAAAGCAGTGCATAAAGAGCCTATTCAGTCATTTATGCATTCTTTTGTGCGAATTTGCACTTGAAGTTGAGTTGACAGAGTTAAATTTTAAATTATATTATGTGTTATAACAAGAAGTATTGTTTAGCTAATTCGCAGAGCCGTAGGGGCTACTCAAGAGAAGTTATGATATTTGAAGGCTGCTGTTTAATGATGAGTTGCGAAGTTGTTTTTGTTCGTGACTGTCGCCTGTCACTGCTCAAAAGTGCCTGATTTTCGGAGGCTGTGTGCTTTTCAAAATGCCTATTGCCTATATAAATGATTGTGAGACAAATATAAATGACCTCTTGAGTTGTATCACGTTAAAAACGTTTCAATTTGTAATTTTATGAGGTTTTTCACAGTTTTGATGCAGTTGATAAATAACATTTGTTTTTACCACTAGCGCCGCATAGTGTTTGTAGTAGGAAGTAAATTTTGTGTATATTGGGTTGCTTACTGCAATTGGCAACACTGTGACAGTGGCAGTGCTGCAATGGTGGCCTAAATCTCACAGCAGTCCGCACACACCGCTGGTGCCATTATAGGTCAATAATACTCGCCTTGTTGTGCTTTCCGCATTCGGGCCGCAGTCGCACATCACAACAATAATGTCGGCCGCCTGAGCGCCGCTGCCGCCCAGCCAAGGATGTCATGTCGGCCGCCAGCAGCAGCTGAAGCGGCGTCGCCCACACGCAGTATCCGCACGTCCACGTCCGAAGTGCCCGAACTGCCCGAAGATGGCTTCTAGCAGGTGAGCGCAATCGATACGATTATCGACGATCGACACGCCCGCAACATGTGCCCGACTGTAACATTGCAACGCGTTCGCAGGCTCGTCGAATGGGTGGAGATCATCGAGCCGAAGACCGGCGAGCACATGTACGCCAACCTGGCGACGGGCGAGTGCGTCTGGGACCCTCCCGAGGGGGTGCCGGTGAAGCGCACCGACTCCAACCAGTGGTGGGAGCTGTTCGACGCGAACACCTCGCGGTTCTACTATTACAACGCCAGCTCGCAGCGCACGGTGTGGCACAAGCCCAGCAACTGTGACATTATCCCGCTCGCCAAGCTGCAGACCCTCAAGCACAATACGGATTGCTCGCCGGTGTCGACAAGCCACCAGGGCACGCAAACCGGCGACTCGGCCAGGGGGCAGGTGCTGAGCCTAAGTGCAAGCACTCCACAGCTGCGGAGGAAGAGTAGTGACCTCTGTCGAAGTAGCAGCTTCAGTCAGCATGGGGGACCTGATGGGCCCCTGTATTCAAACTGGCATGACTCACAGTTACTGCCCTTGGAGCATTTCCTGCTGAACAACAGCAGGGACAGTGATAGTGAGCATTCTGACAGTGGCAGTGAGTCATTAACAGGTGAGAGTCTCAACTTGATATTTGGCATTTGACAATTTGTTATTTTCGCTTTTGTTTTTCCGTTTGTTTAGGCCATGAGCCAGACAATGAAGACTCTGACCAATCAGAAGGCACCTACTTGCCGCACCATCGCCTGGCGGCGCGCGCAGTGGAATATCTCAATCTCCCGGCGCAGGTGCCAGAACCCCCGCGAGAGAGGGCGCCTGCAGCGCCCTTGAGCCTCAAGCCGCTTGCCGACCCACCCATGCAACCGGAGCGCGAGGAGGACATGGAGAAGTTCGCAGCGGACAATCTGAATCTCGGCGGGCGAGGCCTCTTCCGGCGCAAGGCCAGCGTGCGCGAGCTGCTCAGCTGGTCGGGGCGCTCGCTGCAGCGCCCTCTGCTGGCCTCCACGAAGCCGGTGACGAAGCAAGCGCTCGATATGTTCCGGCAGGTGCAGGTGTACATGGGCGATCGCAAGGCGCGGCCGGGCGTCTCGCTCAACTCGGTGCTCGTCGAGATCTTCACCACGGCGCACGCGCAGGCGCTGCTGCGCGACGAGCTCTACGTGCAGCTGTGCCGCCAGACGACGGAGAATCCGCGCCGCGAGTCGATCATCCGCGGCTGGGAGCTGCTCACCATCGCGCTGAACTTCATTCCGCCGTCGCAGGGCTTCCAGCCGGCGCTGCTCGGCTATCTCAATCGGCATCGCGACCCGACGTTCTCGCGCGTCTTCCCCGACGTCAGCCGCTGGCCGCTGCACGTGCAGGTGAATCACTACGCGACCGTCGCGTGCCAGCGCCTCGAGCGCATCGGCTTCGGCGGCAAGAAGACCGCGCGCCGCCCGCAGGTGGACGACATCGAGGCGGCGCGCACGCAGATCTTCCAGGCGAGCCTCTTCGGCAACACGCTGCGCGAGGTGATGCAGCTGCAGGCGCCGCGCTGGCCGACGCGCAAGCTCCCGTGGCCGCAGGTGGAGCTCTCGCAGCAGGTGCTGCGCCTGCAGGGCCGCACCACCGAGGGCATCTTCCGCGTCTCGGCCGACGTCGACGAGGTGTCCAGACTGAAGGCGCAGATGGACCGCTGGGAGTTCAGCGAGCCCTCCGACGCGCACGTGCCCGCGAATCTCCTCAAGCTCTGGCTGCGCGAGCTCTACGAACCCCTCATACCCGACCACCTGTATCCCGAGTGCGTGCAGGAGCCGATGTCGGCGAGGAAGGCCTGCGACTTGGTGCTGCGGCTGCCGACGCTGCATCGCATGGTGCTGTGCTACCTGATCCGGTTCCTGCAGTCCTTCGACAAGCCCGACGTGATACATCACACCAAGATGGACGCCGCTAATATGGCGATGGTCTTCGCGCCGAACTGCCTGCGCTGCACGGCGACCGACCCGCGCACCATGTTTGATAACGCCCGCAAAGAGATGGCGTTCATGAAGTGTCTCATCCAGGAGCTGGACACGGACTGTGTGCGCGACATGATTTGACACAATCGCCGCGCCGGAGCAATCACAACCAAAGATAAAGATTTATACTTAAACGACGTTGCGATTTTCGTCGCTTAAAAATTG
>JAODGB020030438.1:0-94782 GCA_027574905.2 Earota dentata | reverse complement strand
GTCACATTTTGAAATAGTGGACAAGGGTCCGCCCCATTTGGTCCGCTATATCGAAGTGTGAGTGTTCGAGAGAAATTTTACATTATTTCGGTACACCTCGGGACATCTAACATGTATTAGCTGTACTGCAGGTTTGAAGCAAGTAGCATCCTGCAAGTAGCAGCGTTCTGCAACCCTGCGTGTTGAGGCGTGTTGAGTCAGTTTCAGCCAGCTGGAGCCACATGATGAAATTAGTGTATGTTTGGTTGTCTATATAGATAAAGCTCCTTTTCCACTAACAATTCAACTTGATGAACTTGCGCCTCTACCACTGGAGAAATCAGCAAATAAAATAAATATTTAACTTAGCTTTTATGAATATATATTCTGTGATGTCCACAATTTATAGATTTTCGAAAAGTATTTTGTTTTTTTTCTGAATCAACAAAAACCAAAAAAAGAACTTGCATCTTTCTGAATGATGACCAAGCCTAGATAAATGTGGTTTTACTGGTTCCTTTTGAAATTATGTATATGTAGCGAATTAAATTTAGGAAAGATATTAGCAGTACATTAGATAAACGTTCCAATGACGCAATGCGATAGCCTGTTTTGCAAATGCTCAATTAAAAACGTTCAAATTACAAACAAAACAAAAACAGAACAAGGGCGAAAGAAATAATATATGTAATTCAATGAATATGTACTTAATTGGTATGCGCACAATGCTCTTGATCGTGCAATCCGCGTGTAACACAAGACGTGCCCAACAAGGATTAGCCAACCCTTCGCAACAAGTCCTGACAGCAGGCAATATGTATTTATAGAGAGTGCGGTACATGAGCACGTATCACGTATGTGCGATTGGAAAAGCAGACATGAACCACACGTACAACCCGACCATGCGAACTCCTTTTCTGATCTGTTTTAGCGATGACTTCATTGTTCGCTTCGCTCAGAACTGTGTCATGACCGCAGCCGCGGCATCTCTGTGCGCCTGCAAGCCGGCCCACCATTTCATGCGCCTTCCTGCGAAAAAGAGCGCGGCGAGGACGCGATATCCGTCGGGCTGATCGCGCAGTTTTCGTTCTCCGCGCGATCGCGCCGCACTAGTCTCACGAGCCTCTCTCAGCGCGCAACAACTACGCTCAGAGTTCCAAACTACCTGCGAGTGGGTGCTGTTGTAATCTAATTTTATCCACGCGAGACATTCCCGAGCCGCCCAAACAGCAACCATGGCCATCAGCAAATTGTCCATCATCAAATTTCTGGAGCTGGTAAGTGGGATTAATCAGTAATTTGTCGCGGGCGTTTTATCAAACACTCGAAAGTGTGGACACTGTATTTACGTTGCCAACTCGGATGTTGACAAAATCAAAGATCTTTTCGCCACACAAACTATATTTACAGTATGAATCGAGTGGCGTTGTTTAAAATGTCGGATGTATGTACTTTGAGTCACTGTTTTGCCTGCTTTCGTTTGCATATCTGGATTCCTAGCAATGGCAACATATAATGATACATCAACAGGTCAAGTTGTCATCAACAAGTGATTAAGCGTTATTGTCCAAACATGCTTTTAGCTGCGATTAGCGAATGAATTATTGCGCTCACGCCTAGAAACACACCATATGGACTCGGACTATCTTATCATTTTGTGCATAAAACGAAAGAATCCAGAAATCGATAAGTCATACAACCGACACTGCAAATAGAATCTAGCCGGGCACATTAAGCGCGTAAACTGCGCATTACTTCGCCGCTGGTTTCCGGTCGCTAGGGAGACGAGCCGGGCCTCTCTTCGCCCTCGTTTCCGAGCTGGTTTATTTGCGCGCGCGTGGCGCCGCACGTACCCTTCGCAGCGATTCCCCCGAGCCATCAAATGATGTGTCTTCAAGGAGTGCTGCTCCGCATTCAAAGGCCCAGCGCGCGTAATTGTACGCTTGTGTAGTAATTGACCTTGCGCGCTTTGTGCGCTGCAATGCGCTTTTTTTTTCTGGCGCTATTTTTTACGCCGTGAAAGCGAACACCGGGCGGCAAAAACGAGTTCACCAAGCCGCAAGCCGCACGATCGAAAACGTTTCGAAATGCCAGCCGCACGCCGGCCGGCCGAACGGAAATGTTATTGTCGGCCGTCGGCCATTAAAAATTTAAATATTCCAAAAGATCAATTTGCACCGGCTACAAACATGACGTAATTGAGTTACGCGCCGAAATCGTTTCGTATGAGGTCACCGCGACGATTATGCGTGGAGCGAATTACGAATGGGTGATACATTCGTGGCGTCCGTCTGATTGCAATCGTGATGTCATCGCGCCATTACCACCCGGGCCGGGTCACTCCACGCGCGTTTTGGGGGCGGGCAAGTGACGGGCGGCGTGACTTCATACCGGCGGCCATTTCGAAAACTACACAGTACACACCCATCCAGGGTCTAGAGTCTAGAGTCTAGTTTTAGAATCTGGAAACGGCGATGACGTAATTTCGTATTTATGCATTCTTGGTGTGTTACGACGCAAATAATAACAGCGTGACGACCATGAATAATGAATAGGCGAATAAATAAAGGACGAATTTCTAATTTCAGGCGATTGCTATCGTGTGCACCGGCCTGCTCTACAAGAACGGCGGCACCGGCAAGAATGAGACGGACCTGATCACCGCCGGCACCTTCGTCGGCTTCGTGATCATCCTGATCGGCGGCTTTTTCGGTGCGTTATCTGCGCGCCGCGTGCATTATTGAGCGGACACACTGATTGCATTGTTTGTCCTTTTAGGCCACTTGGCGTCCTCGCCGATCACGAAGAGGATCGATGTGTTCTACTGCCTCGCCGGCTGCGCGCTGTTCATCACCGCCGGCGCGCTGAACATCAAGAACTACGAGAACGACTGGAAAGGAGACAAGCGCGACTATGGCTTGGCGATTGGCGCGCTTGCCATTATCAACGGCGCCTGCTTCCTGGTCGACTCGCTGTTCACATGGCGCGGCGAGTATTAAGCCCGCCACCGCGCCCGCCGCCGTCGGGACGCCGCGGCGCCGCCAGTGCGTTGTGTTTTCACCATGACACATCACACGCGCGCCACGGCCATTGTGTTGCTTTCGATGTTCAACAAGTTGCGATTGTTCATAGTTTTGTTAATGTGTTATTTCTGGATATTGTACTAATTTAGCTTCTAAGCAAAGAATCAGTCTCAGCCGCCAGCCGAAGGCCGAATGTTGCGGCATTTGCGCGCGAACTCCTTCAATGTTGTGCCTGTCATAGATTTTCGACGATATATTTTTACAAATTAACTCCGACCAAAGATGTACACCACTGTTTCTATATGATGTTATGCACTGCATTTGTCGCCGCTGTCGTGCTTCGAATTTCGCCCAAAATGTGCTGATTCTAACCGTCTGTCCAATAGATCAATGTACGCGCCAAACGCTCTATCTTTTTATACGCTTTTACACTGGGATTATCTAATTTTTGTATTACTTTTGTAACTTGATTGATTTATATTTAATAAATATTTACTCTCACATTACACTATCTTATCCGATGCTGTTGGTTTAGAGCGGTTCATGAGCACGGCGATGCAACGAGCACAAGGTTCTGAATTTAAATGATGTACAAGGTCGACATGTGAAAACGAATCTCTTACAACTCTTACCTGACTTGATATAATAATTTTTCTATGTCGCAGACGGCTCCAGATTAAACTTGTTTTGCTCACCTGCGAATTTGGATAAACTTCATGCATGCCACCTTTTATGCACGTGTAGTCAAAGTAAAACTTAATCATTTAAATGCGAGGGGATTTAATTTCGTTGCCATCATTCAAAAATACAGTAATAAATCAGTACAAGAAATTTTAATGTCGATAAGTCAACTTTGAACGGTGTCCAATTATCTGTCGTGGTTATCCTGTACATGTATTTATCGCTGTATACCATACTTCTGCTGATTAATTCCGGGTGACTAAATTATTGTTATGTATGCGGCGAGGTGGCATTCGCATTTCATAGCTGGAGTGGCTGTCCACGTTCAAGTTATCATTGTGGTACAAATGTCTTGATTTCGGCGTTGTTCGCACTTCAACACCACGGTCTCTGCTGGTAAGCGTCCTTGGTGTCCCTGATGAGGTGCCCGCGCACATTATGACTTTGCGCTCTTGGATTGGTCTGTAAGAGGTTTTCGATGCGTCCGTGCTGTAGTCGTGAACGTTAAGAACGTATTCCCGGTCCGAGGTCGAGTACGAGGTGCTGCTTAATTTCTCCAGGGTGTAGGACGACGGCTGGGACTGTGGGAATTTCAGACGGAATCGGATCTTTTCATGATTGCTGTCACACGGGGTGCAAGGTCTTAGAAACATTTCGGTTGTTCGGTTGGTTGCGTGCGGAGTTGCTGGACGCATGTATTCCGCTCGAGGACAGCGACTGGGTCCTGGTTTGCTCTGAACAGGCGTATGTTTGTCCAAGATGGCATCCAAAGGTATCACAATCTTGTTTCTAGCGCGTGTGGATTGCACCACAAACGGATCGCTCTGCCGCTGCTTCTCCATGTTTCTCCTCCGCATTTTCTCAACGGCTTTCTGTAGTCGATAGTTTTCCTCGTTACTTTTTGAGCTTAACGTTGCGTTTGATGAACAGGAATGGCATTCATTATGCGGCGACTTGTATATCATATTATAACGTGTCGTATTGATAGGATTCCTGTTTGAAGAGACATTCGGCGCTATAATGACAGGGAAAAGTGGAGGCGGGTCTGGAGCATAGGCGCTCAGCACGTCAGCATTATCGGCGATATTTGTCAGCAGTGCTTCGCTGCCGGAACTTACGTTTTGCGCGAGCAAATGATTCGCCTTGCCGGCGTGCAGATTCATTGGTTTCTTGGATGATGAATCTTTGGTTGGCGCGTCGCATGTAATGCAATTGGTACATGAGTGGCCTCTGAACAGATCACACATATCCGATGTCGACGGATCAGTGGAGTGCTCTTTTTCGGGACTGGTGCGCAGTGCCCGAGCGCTCTTCTTCATGATTTCAGAAACGGCTTGTTTCCTCCTAAGCATATCTTCCCGTCGAATGCGCTCGCGTTCACGACGAATCGACTCTCTAAACTCAATCAGCTCCTCTTGCGTATTTTCATCCGTGTGTTTGCCCTGCAACTGGTTTGCATTGGGGCGACGACTCTGAATTGAAAAGCAATTATCGCAATTATCAATGTGCAGTTTGGGCGCTTGGGATTTCTGTACAAGATCTGGTTTATTGTCTTGCCCGGAATTAACTGCCAATACTTCTACCGCTCTGTTCTCTGGTTTAATTAATGTCGCTGTTGAATGTGTCTTCATTTGCTTAATAAGCGTATCGTGCAATTGTTCCTTCACCTGTATCGACGCATCCAGTAGCATCCGCAGTGCACTATCACGATACTTTCCAGAAATCTGTTGATTGATCCAATTTATGTCTCGTTGCAGTTTAAGAATATGATCGATATTACTCTGGTTCATAATTTCCTTCATTGCGTCAACTTTGGAGTTTGTCATGCCCATATCGACATTGTTAGCGGCGTCCACATGTTGTGACGTTTCGAAGGACCTTAGCGACGGGATATCTGAATCGATCGTACGCTGAGAGTTCACGTTTTCACCTCTAGGTGCCCTGACAAGATAGCTCGTCCCGCCAATTCGGATTTCTTCCCTCTGGCCGTTGTCAACGATTTGTAGCTTCTTCGGCTTGCCTCTGGGCGCTTGGCCAACACGTAATATCTCCCTTTTCAGATTCGCTCTCGATGTCTCGCCTTGAGAATCTGCAATGCCATCACGACACTGCTTCACCTTCTTTAGCTTCATCTTGCTCAGGGAGTACTTTACTTTTTTAATCAGTCGCCCCAATTTACTACTCTTGCACTCCAGCATGATCTCATCGCGTAGCGGCATTGGTAACTTAATTGTGGTGGGATACACGTAATTGTAAACCTTTTCATTCACATCCGGGTTGACTTCGGAATTCGTTAAAATATGTGGCAGTCGATCGCCAAACGTCTGATGCAGATCTATGTATTCACATGGCGCCCCAGCAGACAAACGCTTGTAGATCTCAGCAAGGTCCACCAACTCCTCCTGCATCTCTGCTTCATTATCACTCGAACCTGTTCCGCAGCCGTATTCGAGATCATGCTCAGTGCGCTCCACAATTGTCGACAGTCTGTTTTGACTCTCACTCACCGAGGGTTTTCGAGCCATCAACTCCGCACTCAAAGCGGCGCCAAGGGCCCATTTTGAATCGACATCGTCTTGTTCGCCACGAAGGAATTCCTCTAATACATTGTTATAGGCATCATTTAGCGCCCTCTCATAATTAGAGCACTTATGAGTCGTTTCAAAAATAGACGTGTAACTAGTTTGTCGGAGCTCAGTCATAGACTGCTTGTTCTGCGCATAGAAATTGGTGTTTTCCACAAAACTATATTCCACCACTTGATCTCGAACAGCGCCTTTGGCTCTGCGCTGGCATTGACATGAGTGCCTGATGTGGCCATCGCACTTGCAAGGTTTGCCCCTGGCTTCCGAGCAGCCACATGGAAATGTTCGTGGCTTTCGCGAATCGTGCACAGGTCTCTTTTTCTTGTGCGCGTCAGGCGGCCCAAAGAGTTTCGATAATATGCCAGATTTGTGGTGCGTCCTTTTGTGCGTATGTGGTTTGTCAGTCATATAAAACTTCGAAACCACCCAGTCAATCAAGGATTTCTTCTTATATTTTCGCGGGGTTCGAGGTCGCGGTTCTTCAACATAGATAGAGACTGGTCTACTTGTAGAAACAATCCTACTTTCCGGTTCTAGTGCAGGTATTAGACGTGGGCTTGTTGAGATTTCAGATTTATGTTTGGTTCCATTCTCCGGTGTTAGGGATTTTTTATCAGGTTCATATTTAAGAAGAATAGGATTCGACGATTTTCTCTCAACCGAGGGTGCAACGTCTGAAATTAGCGTACCTCTTTTCGAAGTATTTGATGCCGGTGTTGGCTTTGTGCCTGGTACTTCGTCCATCAACCATTTATCGATTTCCGACGAGGTAAGTGACATGGATCGCCTAACTTGAATTGATGGATGGGGCGAGTCCACTGATTCATCCGGCGTCTCGATATCAGCGATGGTAGCGCGTGCCGAGACTTTTCGAGTCTTTTCGTCATCTTCAGGGAGGTCCTCGTTGCTTAATAAATCCTCTTTCTTTTTTGTTTCCTCTACGGAGCGCTGTTCCGCCTTTTCAATTTTTTCAATAGTTATCGCTGAATTTGAAGCATCACGACTGACATCCTTGAATGAAGTGTTTTTACGCTTCTTGTGCTTTTTTATATCGATCAATTCGATTGTCTCCAGAAACTTGATATTCTTCTCGTCCTGCGGTGTAAGCCTACGACGATTATCGGTGTATCCTTCAAATTCCATGCTTGGCTTCGGATCATTTCCGTAGTCTTTTGGTTCGTCCTCACGCAACTGAATCCTTGAATGCACTTGCATCACTTGCTCGGTATGCAGCTCAATCATAGAATGTCTAAATGGCAAGTAGCTTTTTAGGATTGCTTTAGGTTTACCTGATATTGCAGACGGGTTGCTTGTTTTTAACACTTTCGAATCTTCCTTGGATATGCTTGCTACAGACTGCTTAAACTTCAGGTTGAAGTTAGAATCTCTTATAATCGGAATACCAAAGAGATCTTTATCGCCGAAAGTGCCAAGGATGGGTTCACTTGCAGACTTGGGAGGGCCAAAATAGTTATCAATTTGCTCAAGCAGTGAGTAAGTGGAATCCGCTGCAGTTTCAGGCAACTGGTTCATATCAATTGCGACCAATGTCACAGATTTCTTATTCATTTTGTTCTTTCTGTCTTTGTTTCGATTGGACACAGCACGTGGCTTGCAAGGGCATTTGCCAACGTCATCCATGCATATCTGATGTTTGAGCGATTTAAGCTTGCCTTTCTTGCACAAGCATTTAAAGTTGGCGGAGTGCTTCTTGTCGCCAGGGCTACACAAGCAATAGTCCGACTTGATCCGCACTGTTTCGCCAGTGTGTAATTGTTTTTGTTTGCAGGCACATGATAAACCCTTTTCAAAGTTTGTCGGAAATTGAAGTTGGCTTTGCTTCCCACCAACGGATGGATCCACTTTACTAAGATTTAATAGTTTAGAGGCTGAAGCATCCAAGGGAAAATCAATTTCTTGCTGATCTACCCCAATGAACGGTGCAGCTAAGCTGGAATCTTGATGTGGCGAAACCGATGCATGTGGAATTGAAGCTTTAAAGGTGGGACGACAAGACTCCATGGTCATTTGGTTTGATGGTATCGTATGTTTCGACGGTGTGCCAGCTGAATGGCCTTTGGAACCAACATGAGATGGAGAATCCGGCATTCCAGTGTTATGCCTAGACTCAGCAAGCAACGTCTCCACATGATCCCTACAACATGCTGGCAATGTCTTCAGTGTCTCTGGATGTCGCCTGTAATGCTCCAGCAAATGCTGCCAATGCGTCGGATCGTGGTTGCCAGTAATTTTCTCTCGTGTTGGCCAACAACATTCTGGATATGCTCGCCTGAACCCTTTCTCGCCAAGTTGGAAGAACGCGTCTTTTATCTTCTCATCACAACAATCATTAAACTGGTATTGATAAGGAGAATGAGGACGATCCAGATACATAGGATCATTAGTAGCTACAGTATGCGGCCTATTGCCAGTAGTTCTTCCTCTTCTACCCGTGGCACAGCATTGGCTGCAAGGTTCCTGGTCTTGGGCGCGTACTTTCGCTTTTCTTTTTTGCGCTTCATATTGTGCCAACTTTTCTGGCAGACAGTACTGAGGATACGCCTCAGCAAACCTTTCGAATCCTAGTTCTGCCAACAGTTCCTTTTCCTCCTCGCCGCAAGAGTCCTTCAAAATATATTCGTGTTTGGAGACCAAGGGATCGGTTGACTTATGCGTAGGCTCGTTGTCCGTTTCAAATGCCTGCGGCCAGCAACACTCAGGATACATCTTCTGAAATTTTGTCATACCCACCTTGTGAAATACTGCAATGGTGTCATCGTCGCAACAATCATTAAAAATGTATTCTATGTGCTTATTGGCAGTGGTATCTGTTTGCTTATGTGAGCTCGGACGCTCCGTGTCATAAAAAGTATCAACCACTTCTTCGGAGGAACGTGTCAATACTTTGGGCCAACAGCACTCTGGATATTGTTTCACAAATTTGTTCATTCCGATTTTGTAGAACTCGTTAATCATATTCTCATCGCAGCAGTCATTGAATACATATTTTTCAGGTCTCCGTGGCCGTTTATAACAGCCGTAGCAGCAACCGTTTGCCGACGAGCAAGAACTTCTGCAGATTTGTTTCCTCGGCCGCCATGTGCATGGTCCACACTGCGCGCACGTCCCGCATGTTCCGCACGTTACGCACGAACTGCATTTTCCGCACTTCTTGCATTTTCCGCAAGCTCCACAGTTTCCGCAAGTTCCACAGTTTCCACAAGTTCCGCAGCTTCCACAACTTCCGCAAGTTCCGCAAGGGCCGCAAGTTCCGCAAGTTCCGCAAGTTCCGCAAGTTCCACAGGCTCCTTTATTTTCCTCAGTTGGTACGCAGCACTGCGGATGTGTCTCTTTGAATTGCTTCTGGGTTTGCGTGGCAAACGCTCTCTTCGTCTCCTCATCGCAGCAATCCTTGAAGACCCACGACATGGTTCTTCTCTTTTTAGAACTCGCGCAGCACTGCGACTGGCAGCAATCGTCCCGACGTCTTCGTCTTGACGATGCACATGTTGATTGACACTGCGCAGTATCGTGCCGCCGAGACCTCGCGCTGACCTGCTGGTCAAGTCTGGTGCAACATGGATTATGCGATCTCCTCGCCCTGGAGCATCTGGAACACCTCGAACATTTGGAACGAGGCATGGCCGCACAGCTGGATCGCCTTCTTCTTACGGGGCAGCAGGACCAATTGGCGCATGTTGATGTTTGCGCCGTTGATGAGGAATATGCTCGGCGACGAATATCGGGATCAGATGGACAGCAAGTTTCGTCGGCCCTATTCGGCTGGCTGCTGTATTTTGAGGTATATGACTGCGGTCCTCCACTTGAACCATCCATGTCAAAGTTGCAGCACGAAACTGATTCATCTCTTCGCCTCTTACTGGATGTGTGCGATGTATCGTCCGGATGTTTTCTTTTCACTCCTGTCGACGGTTCCTTACAGTGAGAGTGTGCCACTGACGGCATCTCGCTGCCATTTTCACTGGAAGATATTACCTGTGATGCCGAATATGGCATGAAAGGTTTCGACGAATCGGATGAGTACGATTGTGGTTCGTAGTGTGTTCTGCCGTAATAGTGTTGGGTTGGTAATGATTTAGGAAATTGAATAGCTTTTGTATCTTGCTTAATCAGCGTCACCTGAGTGGAACCATCATTGCGTTTCAAACTGCTGCCCCAGCCTGGAGGTTGATAGGAATACGTTGTGCCTACGTCTGCATCAGATAACGACCATTCGCTGGGTGGCATCGTCGCCTTGTTACGCGTATTCGTATGTCTATTCTGTCTTCGATGCATGTTATGAAAGAAATCCAAAGGATGTAACAGTTTAGAACCTAGATGATGGTGCTGAGGATGATGTCTCTCCACATAATGGTCTTCAGTGACACCTTTGTAAGGAATTGACATATGAGATGATCTGGTAAGAACGCTGTCGTTTGCATCGGTCTGTGTTCTCCTAATATCTTCAACTTGCTTTCCAGTATTCAAATCACTGAAGATGATTATTTTCTTGCCCATTCTGCCACTATGATCAGCATCAGTTTGCACCAAATTTTCCTTAAACGTATTGCGACCATCATCTGCCTTGGATTTCGTGTGTCGGTGTGTCTTCATACCAGTACTCGCATTGGTGATTGTCTCATCGGAGGTATCAATGGTTCTATCACCATGTGCAACCGATTTTGCCTTTCGTTTCATGTATTCTCCAGTCCTCGGATCAGTTCCCACTTCTCTTAATCGGTTCGTATAATTCACCCCACCGTGGTCATCAACATGAACATTTTCATGGCGGGTCATCTTCAGGTGTCCATCAGGCGCAACGTAGGTCTCTCTTAGATCACTCCCAGCGGAATGAACAACACCACCCTCTGTCACTTGGACATTCTTCGATGCGGAATGAAAGCCATGATCGTCTATAACCCGTGTTGTTGTCTCAGCCACTTTTAAAGATGACTTTGCCTGCGTGTTACCCCTGGGGTGATCATAATGCCTTTGATATTCTTCATTATTCCCCGCCGTTTTGAACCGGTGAACGGTTGGTATTGATGAGCCAACGGAAGTATGTGCAGGGACATAATTGGTCATGGAATCATTCACATGCGCATACACATCGAAGTCGGTTTGCACGTATTGCGTACATGCGGGGTGACATTCCTCCAAATCAATGCAAGTTATTTCAACGTCTTTCGACAGCTCTTCTACCGTAATTACACGAACACCTCCTCCACTCGATACATTTTCTCCCTTCGTGGGGTCCTTAGTTGGCATTCCGTTTGCTTCTATTTTAGATTCGTCAATTTCAGATAGCGCATGAATCGGTTTACAACAGTCGAATCGCTGGAATTGATGGAAATCATAAAGAACAGGTTCAACAGTAGTTGTTTCATCTTCATCACTTGATTCATCGTCCTTGATTTCAGTGGAATCGACAGCGTGAGCTGTCAGTCTTACAATATTATCTGGATTGCTTTTGCTGTTCCTGGTTTGGCTTCCTGAAGATTGGTCATTAGCAGTGACTTCATATGGTTCCGACTGTGTACTTAACAGCGTCAGTGAATCTTCTAGTGCTACTGAAGAGATGCTCTCGGTGTTTGAGGGGGCATCATGAAACGAAACCTTCTCGATCGCAATGTTAGTCTCGCTATTTACACGAATAAGCGATGACTCCGCTGACGAATGCAACTTCTGCGCCGGATAAAGTTCCTTAATCCGATTAGTCCTCGTATTTCGGCAAGTGCAATTCTTTGGTCGCTTTAGTCGCGGGTGCTGCCGCCTACCACCAAACAAAGCGTGAGGAAAATGTAAAGTCGGGTAAAGACTGAGCGTTGTCTGAGCTGCGCCAGGCAATAAGTTCTCAAAACTTGAAAAGAAAATACCTGTGGATGATGGTTGGAGCTTGCTGGATCGATGAAATGCCACCATTTTCCTGAGCCACGATCGTCTTGATTTGGTGGGGCTGAAGGAGAGGAGCGTTTGCATCTCGTGGTTTCGAAAGCTGTTCGTGGACGACTCCTGGTCGAGCATTATGGTCGCTTCGGTTAAGACGGTCATTGAAATCATTGGCGGCGCTTCATTGATCATTGTTTGGGTAGTCACTTGATAACTCTTATACTCTTCTTCTGTTATAATACTTTGGTCATGCGTTAATTTTGTTTTGGAAATTTCTTCAATGGCAGAGGAAGTTGCTGCCTCCGCCGAAAGAATACGCACACTGGCAGGTGTATGGGATGTGTCCTTTCTATTCCTAGCAGAAGGGCCTTGAGAATCAAGCCGATCATAAGCCGTTTTCGAAGATTGTAAAGCGATTGGCGCGTTGGGTACTGTAGGAGTCGTAGTAACTGCTGGAGATGGACTTGATGTTTCGTTCGCATGTTTATCATCACCTTCCTGATCTGGTTCTGGACCTTTCTGGTTAACAAAATCTGTACTAAAATATTTCTTCCTGATCTTCCTTCGCGCATTACTCATTGACGAAGAGGCATCAACTCGTGAAAGTGAGGAACCACAACCACAATCGCGGAGCTCAAGATTATAGCGGTCTGGGCTGTAGGAGCTGTAGCTTTGGGACGCTGACACATCAATGATCTCCTTCGAATAGTGTTTCCGTACTGCTGGTTCGCTATGCCTCCGAGCAGACAGCCCTGGCTCAGCATGTTTAGCGTCCTTTAAATCATCATCTTCGCATGTTTGAGGCTCATGGGCCGAAGCTACACTCAGCGATGATTGAGACAGCATAGCACGCGTAGATTCCGGAAATTCCATTCGAAACTGATATGAGCTTCTTGTTGTATCCGCACAGGTTCTAGTTTCACTCCTTGGTCGAGTTTTCCTCTTTCCGCTGCACTTTCTTTTACAGCTGGCAGTTTTTTTCCGCGGGTGAGGATCGCACTTTCTTTTACTTTGATGCGAATGATTATCATGGTGTGAATGATTATCGGTGCCATGATGCCAATGACTTGCATGGTGTGAGTGATTGTCGTGGTTTGAGGGTTTATCATGGTGTGGATGTTTATCGTGGTGTGCATGATGCTCGTGGTGGCCATGATCCTCGTGTGCATGATGCTCGTGATGTGAATGATCATTGTGATGTCGGTGATGAGAATCATCGCCCCTGGGCTGATGTGATTTCCTATGACTTGAATCCTTCTTAGGATGACCGCCATGCTTATGCTGACCAGAACAAGATGGCTCACATCCATGCGCGCTCGCTTTCTTCGTCTTAGCGCCACACTTTCCCTTAGACTGGTGGTGTTTGTGTCGAGAAGGTGAACGTTTTGAATGCTCGGATCCATGGCAGGATCGGTCGCAGGAGTGATGATTGCTGGTTGATTTTTGCTCCTGTTTTACTATGCAACTTCCATTTGGATGACGTCCCTTGCATACCTTTCCACGACACCTGCCTGGTCTGCGTCTTGTGACCAACCTCTTCGCCAAAACCCATAGAACTGGCGGGTGACGAACGAGCAACTGATTGCAAGAGTAGTATTGCTGCTGGGCTGGAGCAGGATTATATTCTTTGCCAGTATAAAAACGTTCTAATTCTAAACTGGGCTGATCAGGTTTGCTTACATCATGTTGGAACTGTTGTAATTTCTTAGGGCGAGGTTCAATGTTCAAATGAGCCTGGTTGTTAAAAGCGTCATCACCGACTGCAATGTCAAACTTGTCAAGGTCGGAAATTTTCTGGTTGCGCCTTTTTCTATCATCTCTATTATCAAAGAGACAAATGCAGCTTTTGCTACCTTTTAGGGAGAGGGCAGACGTTGCTTTGGACTCTTTAGCCACACATGTACAACTACTGCAGTTATGGAAGCAGAAAAGATTGTCGAATGAGGTTTCCTGAAGTTCGACCATCCCGTATTCTTTTTTCGGTGCTTCTCTAATGTCCATCATTTTATCGCCTCCAGGTCCAGGTTCAATTTGCATAACTGGTGGTTGTAGGGGTTCCCCAGATTCAGATAATTCTGATGGTTTAATTTCTGCCGCTTGCTCTGGGACCTCCTGAATTGATGATTCTAAAGAATCCAACAATTTCTCTTGGGAAGTTTTCGTTGATGTTAACGGTTCTGTTGTCGCTTTTCGAAGTCGTAAATCAATTACACCAGGGCTTTTCTGAATATAGGGACGATTGTACGGACCGGACGATTCATCTGTTATCTTCCTGTGAGGCGACAAATGGACCACTGATGTTTGCTCAATTGATGGTTCTGATATTTGCCTAGAATCTGAGGTGTTAACCGCTGCAGTTTTCTGCGGCTGTTCTGCGACCACCACATGAGTTTTCTGAATCCTTGATTCTGTTTGTTGTATTGTGTCTGAAGATGTATCTTGTGTCGTTTTCTGAGGTCGCTCATCAACCATCGATGGCGTAAGCACACTTGATGATTCCGATGTTTCTCTTGATGACAGTTCTGACAAATCTGATGTGTTAATTGCTTTCTGAATCCGAGGTTCTGTTGGTACCAACGGATCTGAGGATTTATCATTTGTCGTCTTCTGCGGCCGCAAATCAACCATCGATGGTGTAAGCTCACTTGATGGCTCTGATGTTTCTGTTGATTCCGACTGTTCTGAAGTGCTAACGAAAGAGTGAAAATCACTTGATGTTTCTGAAGTTTCAGTCGATTGCCATTGTTCATATGAGCTAACTGATATCGTTGTCTTCGGTGGTAAGACCAGCACAGCAGTTTTCCGAATCCGAGATGCTGATCGTTGCAACGGCTCACTTGATGATTCTGATGTTTCCCAGGATTGTTCTGAGGTGCTTACTGATGTCGTTTTCTGAGAATGTATATCGACCAGATCTGCGAATGCATCTTTTTTCGTTTCCCGAGACAGCAAACTATCCATCGATAAAGTAAGCTCACTTGATGATACTGACGACTCCGATGAATCTGACGTGTCTGATTCTTCCTCCTCTAAAATTGTGTCCAATTTATCATGCTTCGACCAATCGTTCATGAATTCACAAACGCATGCACGTTTATATCTCAATTCCAACTCTTTGATTTTCACCGCGTCAAAGTAACACATATCATCATGCTTCAGGACAGCACCCAAGACTGCTTTAATAAATCCACATGCCAATTTACGATACTCACGAGACTCCAACAATTCCTCCATCGGGTATTTTAGGATATCTCTTAGCTTTCGCAGAAATTTACTATCTTTTCGTAGTTTTTCATAAAGGTACTCTAAAAAGCATGCTTTCGCAAACTCTTCATCCGAATCACCACCGCAATTACAAAACTTCATGATGGGTTCACTAGGAATAATGATTTTGTACTGTTCATCTTTAAAAGACACGTGAATCTCTTGGCGACCAGTGCGGAGGTCTAACGTTATTATAAAATCTTTTTTCTGCTGATAAATATTTTCAACTTGGGAACAGCCGCAAGATGCGTCTGTCAACAGTGATTCCATTGATTCCACTTTTTCTACTTCAGATTCTTCCTCATCATCAAAAATACCGAATTCTGGATATATCTCAAAAAGAAAATGATCTTGGATATGCAAAGGATCAATTTCAGTGTCGTCTGCATTAATATCTGGAAATATATATTCACCAACAAGAGTTTTAAGATCTTCTTTCTAAAAACAAAATAAGATATTTGATTGAAGTGTAAAATATTAGTGGAACACTGAAGTACTCTTACGCAGATTTGAGATCCAACATGAACCAATACCGGGTTGACATCTATCGGAGGAATTTCCTTCGGTGCCTTCTGCATGTGTCCTTTCACACATGGCGTCATGATACTAAGCGTATCGTTTTTAAACATAAAGTACCTCAAGTCCGATTTGAAGTTGAAGTAAGTCAAACCGAACTCACACCGTGTAATCGGTGTGTAGATATCTGGGTGAACATCGCGAAACTGTTCAGCCTCTTGGTTAAGGTGTTTAATTTCTTTATCAATTTCATGCTGCTCTTCCTTCAGCAAGGCTTCCTTTTCTCGCTTTATGACAAGTGCTTCATACACGTGCATCCGTTTTGTTACTTCAGCTCGTTCTTCGTGAGTCATATGCAGTGGCATCTCCGGTTGTGCAGTGTGAAGAAGTTTCCTTGTGTCCTCGAACTGTGATTCCGAAAGTACGTGATGCGGAGGCACATCAAAAATGATTTTTGACTTCTGGCTCGTCCTCTTACGCTTTTTCCGACACCTTGAAGAAAAACACCGGTTCTTTGTTTTGTGTGTTGGTAATCCTCCTTTCGCCTTCTTCTTAGATCGAGAGGTGGGAAGATTTAGTTCTTCCGACGATGTCTCATAGTTTGTCACCGAGATGAGTGTCTCTTTTGTGTTTTCTTCGGTGCGTTCTTCCACTTGCAGTTGTTGAATAATCAGAGAAGTGTCTGTTAGCCAAATATTGTCAGAACAAGGAATGCTTGAATTTACACTGATGTTGCTTTCACTCAATGAGCACAAAACTGGTGCAACGCTTTCTGATTTAGATGTCTTCAATATCAAGCATGAGCTTGACCTTATTAGCATATTCTTATAGGACCGATGAAAAGTCTCAGTTGAGGGAAGATCGAATACCCCCACAAAATCGCTGAGCTTCAACTCCAATGTATAACTTCGCTCACTGGGAACTTTTTTATGAAACACACTATAAATCCAGCGCTTGAATCTTGAACCACGCCTAGATAATTTTCTACCGTTCTTAGAAGACTTTTGATATTTATCACTATCCAAATTTAAGCCTTGTCCATGATGACCAACGTAATCTGGACCTTGAGAGATTCCCGATTCACATTTGTCGATCCCCCCGAATTCTCCTCCAATACCTAGGATAAAACGCAATTTTAGGAAGAAACTCAATTGACCTAAAGGGGGGCCACGTACTTACTTTACAACCCGCTTCCTCCAACAATCCACTTTGTGCCAAATCAATCTCGATTGGAAACGTGTAGGTATTTTTTACGGTTCGCTTATTGCGTTCAATTGGCAAAGGCAGTTTGGACTTCCAATTGGCCTTCTTTGGTCCCGGATGCCTCAACATATTAGTCCAGGAGGTATTTGTATTTGCATGTCGCGACGGGACAATAACTTGCAACGATACCGATTGCTTGTCGCCATTGCTCACTCGCCGAATCGCCTCCTCGACATTTATTTTCGATGTGATCCTTCGCAGACCATCTTCCACCAATGTCTTGGAATTACATTGAAAGGCGCTTCTCTGTGCTTCATCTAAATCGGCCAAGTTAACAATGAGCGTGGCTGTACTACTGGGATTTGTCACCAGGGTTTTAATATCAACTGGCTTAGATTGTCTCAGAGACTTGGGTTCAACCACACTTAGCTCATCGCTGGTTTTGAACGCTACATTGGTGTCCAGTGATGAACGGGTGGACGTCTTCGAAACAGAAGAATCCTTCTGTGGAAGATCATCCTGGTTGGCTTGCTGGCGGTTTTTGTATCCAGACTCCTTCCATTCCGAAAATTTGCGAGTCAGCCTTTCTCTAACCGCTCGACCCTTAGTTGTTACTTTTAGGTTCGATTTGTTGCTGTGAAGGGTGGTGTCGCTGCATCTCGATGGCCGTTTGTCTACGGTCGATAAATTTGAGATCGACCACATTTTACCGGCTTTCTCTTGCTCGCTCAGGAAACTTTCCGAATCGTCGCAATACACCAAGTCGATACTTTCCTCCTCTAAATTGATCAAATCCTTCGACTTAGTCCACTCCTCGAGTATTTTTGCCTCAAAATTAAATTCATCCTTATCCAATCTATTATATATGGGAACTTTGTCCTCTTCGTGATACAGCCCTGGAATACTTGCCAACGTTTTGTCACGTGACAGACGGGGAATACGACTTGTTTTTAGTTCACTTTTATCGTCGACAGGAGCAGAGCCCTGCAAATCAAGTTTCTTCGGGGTTCGTTTTTCATTGAAGAAAACTGGTATCTTGCTCTTCGTATTGGATTTATCAGCATCCTGCGCAGCTTCTTCTAAATTGATGGCGCTGGGCAGTTCCGAGTCAGTCTCATCATGCAATCTACGTTTGGATCGCCGCGTTGCCAGGAATTTCGGATTGTGAGAGCGTTTAAATAAGTTTTTTCGACTCTTCGGGGTTTGCTCAAGATACGGCTTGACGCGTTGGATGGCTTCACAATAATACTCGATTTCTAAATCTCGACTGGGCCATATCAGTTCGGTATTGGTGCCCTTGTTCTTGTTCTTGCGCCTGTTCAGCGACGTGTTTAAAGTCATGTAGCAATAGGGTTCCATTAGAAAGGAAGGATACGCATCGAAAGTTGGCGCGGCGCAAAGAGATTCGACCAGACTTTTCAAGCATCTATTCCGGCTGGGTGAATTAAGCAGGTTGCATGTGGACGCATCCTCATGCTGCATGTAAGATACCGACCTCTCCTCGGTACTACCATCAAGCTCCGAGATGATCAGCATATTGCTGCAATCTCCTATCGATGTTATCGATGTATTCTCACAGACCTTGATTGTATCATGGGAATCGTACGAGGAGATGGCACTGCCCAACGTGGGATGTCCAAGGAGGGAACTTTTCGAACGCAACCATTTGCCATCACCTAGAGCTGGCACCTTGGCGTTTTTGTCGGGCAAATTCTGATTGGCCTCCTTTGAATCGCGTGTCTGCACGTTGGAGTCGGCTAGCTGGATATCACACGGCATCGTGCCAATATCCATACGGACTGTTTCCGCGCCATCCTTGGACTTGTGATGCTTGCGATGGCGCCGACGGCTCTCACGCTTCTTGCCATTCGGTTTGAACGGCGGTATTTCCAAGGATCCAAGCTGAGCGCGCGAGATTGTGGGCCGGGCTTTCTTCTTCGGCGTTATGGGCTCGCAACTACATAACTTACTCAGGTTGGCATTGTCTTGCTCCAAAAATTGCTGCATGTTACTAGTTCCAGGTACTTTAATACTGACTGTGTACACTTGGAAATTCGACAATCCTTTCGCGGGGCCCCTCGAAGGCGATCGCGAAGCTGTCTTCTCGGAGGTCTTATTTCGCTTCTTTGACTTGGAGCGTTTACGATCGCCCAGCTTGCTGAAGCCAGTCAGTTGCATTAGTGAGTGCTTAATTCGCACCAGACTGCCTTCCCGCTTGTTTTTCTTACCATCACCACAGTCATCTTGCATGTTCAGCCCTTTTTCTTTTTGTTTTTTCGACTTTTTAGAAGTGCCTTTCAAGTAATTATCGCCAGATTCCTTTTCTTTGACAAGTTCAATCTGTTTTGTACCAGGCTTCACGGAGTCTCCCTGTTCTTTGCCTTTCATATTCCGGTCTTTTTCCTTCGATGACTCCTTGATAAGCGCATCTTTCTTATGTTTTGAAGGACTGCAGGATTTCTCTATCTTCCTAGCAGGCCCTGATATATTTGTGACTTGTGTTTCTTCATTTTTCGCTGGTTTCTCCTTTTTGTCAATTTTGTGTGGCGATTTAGATTTATTATTGGCAAGTTTTGCCTTGCACTTTTCCTCGGATCGTTTTCGCTCAGAATCGATTTTCTTCAAGTTCTTCTTCGCATGACACTTTTGCTTTTCATCATCCACTGAACTGCCGGGTGAAAAGTTCCTGTACTTCTCCTCCTTAAGTCTTTCTCGGTGCATGTTTTTAGACTCCTTCTTTTTGCGATGTTTCTCCTTTTCTTCTTCCTTGTCACATTTGTGGTCCTTCGCTTTTCTCGGAGAGTGTGCATCGCATTCATTCCTCGTTTTCTTGTGCTCCTTGGTGGTGTCGGGAAAAGCTTCCGGTGTTGGCTTTGCAGAACCGGGAGCATCTTGATCATTAATCTTGTCGAAGATGGCCTTCCGAAGAAAACCGGATAAGATTGAAGACTGGTGGCTTTTGATCTCTCGCTTGCGATGACATATCGAAGACGATGAAGACACCGGATTGCCTCGCCGCGAGGGCGTTGGTTGAATCGCCGGACTGGCCGAGCACTTCTGCGTGTAAATATCGCTGTTGCTAAGCGACTTCTTCGTCAACACCTTGGCGATTAGACTCTGCCGTCGCATGCGTCGCTTGTGGCGATGTATCCGCTCCGGATCGCCATCAATGTCCACCGACGATTGCTTCGACGTGGTGAAATGAAAACTGCGCGACTTTCGCGAGCTGCAGAATGTCAGGCTCTCGATGTCGTGCGACGTGGCGCTCGGATCGGAGGCGGTGGTCGTCGAGGACGCGTTGCTGTTGGAGGCGCTCGATCCGGCGCTGGACGACGTCTCCAGCGAGGTGCGATTGCTGGCGCACTGCACGATCTGCCTACCTGCTACATCGAGCAGCTCTAATACGTTCTGACTTACGTCGCGCAGCTGCGTGTTCAGATTCTCCTCCACGATGGTGGACATCGCACGTGGCAGGCGCATTTTGCTCCTGGCGCCAGTTTCATTCTCCGCGTTGCTCTTCTGCCGCTTGCAGAACAGCGCGTTGCGGTTCTTCGCGCACTCACCCATGCCAGGCATTTGGCAGACTTGAAGACGCGCGGCGTCGGCGGCGACTAATCCCGATCCCACTTGCAGCACGCTGTAATTTAGATCAAGCGCCCACCCCCCGTCGCGCAATGATACGTTTACATTGGACTGCGATAGAACATTGCCGCAATGCTCAGTCGCAGAACGCGGAACACAAAACGGAACCAAAGACGAATTTCACCCACAATCTCCGGCCGCATTGAGATGTGTTAAATTTGGTCAAAGGGGCTTCACTTGATTGGAATTTACTGCGCGAAAGCGAATTGTGAAATTTTCACATTCCGACCGAAATGAAATTGGATTTTTACTGGTTTGCGTCAAAGGTTTTGTTTTCTCAACAACGGGCCACTGCGATGTTTTTCGCCGAATATATTTTATTCCGTGCAACATTGTTACGTGTGCGTTTGGTTGTCTATTGTGGCGGCTAGGAATCATTAATAATAAGTGGACGTAGTAAACGAGTATCGATGCGACTCGGTAAAAGTGTGGGAATCGCTCGGAAGAGCGTTGCATGTTTTGCACTACGTGAGTTGTAAAAAATCATATCTCTTTTGATCCGTCACGTAAGCACGCACCCGATCGTCCGGACGTGCAGTTGTTTGAATTTCTGCTTGCCGGGGGGGTTTTTATCATTTTTATTTCGCTCGCCCTGAATGGGACGCTTCCTCTCCGCGCGCACGGATTCGCACTGGCGTGCGAAAATCGCCGCATCTTCGGCGCGTTTTTCTTCGCCCGTCGCCGGCGTCTTGGCGTTCTTATTCCCGCCGACTGCGACCATCGGGCATCGGGCATCGGGCATCGGGCATCGGCAATTGGCCGCATTGAAGAGCAAAGAGCGGGCCTGCGAGTAAAAAAGCGACCGCACGGACGTGATGAAATAGAAGCTGCGCCCGGCGGACGACAATAAACTACGAACGTCCGCCGCAAGGGCACGCCGGCGAAGGGAATTGTCGCCGCAGCCTTCCTCGGCCGATTCGTTCCGAGCGGCGGCCTGGGCGGCGTTGTGCACTCGCGTGACCCGCCCGGGCCGAAAAGGGGGTAAATCGAAAATTCGCGCGCGCTTTGTTCTTGCGCGTCCCCGCAGCGCGCGCATGCATTTGAATTCGCGCCTGCATTGCGTGGCCGCATAAAGTAGAAATTGTTGTCTCGCGTCGCGGCTGCGGCGTCGGCCGCCTTTGATAGCCGATTTCCGAGGCGGTTCGCGAGCCGCCGCGGAGATAAACTGGAGTTAAGCGATGCGCGCAACATCTGGAGATAATTACAAACTCGTATGTTATGCGTTATTCGCCGCTCGGCCGCCGCCTGCCCTCGGCGCGCAGAAGTGCATGCGAGCGCGGAGCCCAGCGCGCGCGCACCAATTTGTTGTTTACGATGCGCCGGCGTTTATTTACGATTGACGCAAGCGACGCAACCGCACAGCGCGAGCCGGAATCGTTCATATTCGCGCGGCCCGCCCGAAACAAATCAATTTGCGCGCGGACTTACTTACTCTCGACGTTGCGTTATATGTCGCCGCGATTGCCCAACACACACCCGCGCGAGGTGTTCGGCCAGGTGCGCTCGAATCGCGGCGCACCGTCGCGCCTCTTTAGCTCAGTGGCAGAGCACTGGTCTTGTAAACCAGGGGTCGTGAGTTCAATCCTCACAGGAGGCAGCGCGAATCAATCATCCTTTTTTTCTGCCTCTTGCTGCCAGCGCCACAGCAAACTGCACGAAGTCGACGAAAACTCCGTTTTGGCGTGATTTATGAATCAAAATCCTGACCCAGTTTCGCCGCGGGCCGACCAACGCATTAATCCCATTCATTTCTAGCCTCCTCGCGCGCGTTATCGCCGCCGAACGGCAGCGTTTATCAAAAATAGTAAAATGCCATCACGCGCGGCAGCAGCACTTACTCAATGCGTCCATTGTTTTGGCTCGATTAGAAATTTTTATTCGAGCCCAAAAACCCGTTCCTCACGCTGCCTGGCGCGCTCCGAAAGTTTAGCGCTCGAGAACTCTTTAGAGTGTAAACGATTGGCAATTACGGCTATCGCAAAGAGTACAATTGCGCGGCAGTAAAACGAAGTCATCAGTGTTGTTATTAACTTCCATATTTCGCATCGGCGCAGCGCTGGCGCGTTATCGGAAGTGTAAAATAACGACGCATAAATCGCCTGCGAGCGGTGCGCGACCGATACGCAATAAAACAATAAAATTTATTTAAATTGGCGAAGGAGGCAAGGCGCAGAGAATGGCGCGGTCGCTCCCAGATGTGCACGCCGCGCGCCGGCGCATTGCACGTGGAACGTGGAAGCGAAAAGGAAAATTGGTCATCGTAAAAGCGACGCGGGGCCCGGCCCCCGATGGTGTAAAACGGAAAAGGTCGTAATGCGCCGCAAATAGTCACTCCAGCGAATGCGATAAAATGTTCCGAAAACTTTTCCAACTCCTGAATGCAAATGTGAGCGTTTTATATATTGCATATAAAATGTCAATTGTGCTACCTCTACCTTTCGATCTGAAAGAGGTAATATACGTAAAAGTGCTTCTACTGCCTTCGCATCATATCTTTCATCAGTCCTTCCGATTAAGTTGGGATTGGCCTGGTGCTAAGTTTGGGAAACTGGTAAACAGTCTCCTCGCAGAGCCTCTTTAGCTCAGTGGCAGAGCACTGGTCTTGTAAACCAGGGGTCGTGGGTTCAATCCTCACAGGAGGTAAATACTTTTGATGATATTTACCTAGAAATTATTTGTTGGAGATTTCATTAAGGAGGGTCTCATACCAAGCCTCTTTAGCTCAGTGGTAGAGCACTGGTCTCGTAAACCAGGGGTCGTGAGTTCAATCCTCACAGGAGGCAAATATTTTTGACTACATTTTCTGGAAAATTAATTCGTAAAAATCTAATCAGAGGTGTTCTTGGTCCAGCTTCTTTAGTTCAGTGGTAGAGCATTGGTCATGTAAACCAGGGGTCCTGAGTTCAATTCTCGCAGGAGGCGAATGCTTTTGATGACATTTACATAGAATTTATTTGTTGGAGATTTAATTAAAGGGGGTCTCACATCATGCCTCTTTAGCTCAGTGGTAGAGCACTGGTCTCGTAAACCAGGGGTCGTGAGTTCAATCCTCACAGGAGGCAAACATTTTTGACTACATTTTCCGGAAAATTAATTGGTAAAAGCAGAATAAGAGGTGTTCTTCGTCAAGCCTCTTTAGCTCAGTGGTAGAGCACTGGTCTTGTAAATGTGATCAGGTCTTTCCAGTCGGCAAACTGTTTTGCTAATATTTACCTAGAAACTATAAAAATATTGTGGATGATTTAATTATGGGCGATCTGCATCAGGCCTCTTTAGCTCAGTGGTAGAGCACTGGTCTCGTAAACCAGGGGTCGTGAGTTCAATCCTCACAGGAGGCAGTCATTTTTGATCACAATTACCGGAAAATTATTAGGTAAAATATAATCAAAGGCGTTTTACGTCAAGCCTCTTTAGTTCAGTGGCCTTGTAAACCAGGATTCGTGAGTTCAGTCCTCACAGGAAGCAAACCCTTTTGATGACATTTACCTAGAAACCTTTTGTCGAATTTTTAATTAGGAGCGCGTAAGTACAATCAAGCCTCTTTAGCTCAGTGGTAGAGCACTGGTCTCCTAAACCAGAGGTCCTGAGTTCAATCCACACAGGAGGTAAATATTTTGACTACATTTTCTGGAATATTAATTGGTAAAAATCTAAGAAGAGGTGTTCTTCGTCAAGCCTCTTTAGCTCAGTGGTAGAGCACTGGTCTCGTAAACCAGGGGTCGTGAGTTCAATCCTCACAGGAGGCAGTCATTTTTGATCACAATTACCGGAAAATTAATAGGTAAAATTTAATCAGAGGTGTTTTACGTCAAGCCTCTTTAGTTCAGTGGTAGAGCATTGGTCATGTAAACCAGGGGTCCTGAGTTCAATTCTCGCAGGAGGCGAATGCTTTTGATGACATTTACCTAGAATTTATTTGTTGGAGATTTAATTAAAGGGGGTCTCACATCATGCCTCTTTAGCTCAGTGGTAGAGCACTGGTCTCGTAAACCAGGGGTCGTGAGTTCAAACCTCACAGGAGGCACGCAACTTTTTTTCCCCGCGTCTGGCTGCGATCTTCTTATTGTGCTGCTTGTAAAAGGAAAGTGCCCAAAGCAAAGTGCCAAGCGATGTCTCATGTCCACGACGTCCATTAACAAGGTGGAAAATATCTGCATGTGGTGGAAAGTGCATGTGAAGAGGCAGCCCGGGTTGCAACCTGCGGTGCCGCGGCGGCTGCACTCTGGTTCTGGCTGCGGCGCAAGAACCTGCCGACGCCGTCGCCCGAGCGCGCGCTCCGAGTTCAACTACACGAAGAGCCTCTCCGCGCGAGATCCGCGAGACGCCGGGCGTTCTGGTACGCTGCGCGCCTGCGGAGCCTCGCGCGCTCGCCGACGGACACCGCTGGGGGACGGCCGGCGGACCACTCTTGCGCTCGGTCTCGGTGCGTGCGTTTCGTGTAGCAGCACCAGCCGCGCGCCAGGTCGAAGCAGGCAGCCGCAGCCGGAGCGGCCACTGCGAAAACGCCGCGCGCCGCGACAGCACGTCAAAACACCGCCGACCGCCGATTGGCACGCCAGGCCACGCGCGTAACTTGCGTCTCTTCGAAAAACTTCCGCCAACCCCCTCGAACACTTGCAAAACCATTCTTTTAAATACAGTGGAGCCGAGCGCTTGCGCAGCGCGTTAATCTATGTGAATAATAAAGCGCAAGTTTCCAATTCGTCGCCCAGCGAGCGAGGAATTGTTTGAAACTTTCATTGATTTTTTTTCTCTGTGCGTGGAAAGAGCGATTGTGTGCGGATCTCATGGACACGCGCGACAAATATCAGGAGGATACGCACTCAACATAAGCTGATAAAAAGTTTGTGTTTGATAAGTCTCTTCGGTCGTGCGCCGCACAACAAACAAATCGAAAGTAAAGAAAAGTAAATTTTTAGTGTAATAACTGATAAAGTTCGGGCAAAGTGTCAACAACTCGTCCACAATCCAGAAGAGTAATAATTGAGTGCATCTCTTTACCAGCGTGCGGATATAACACCGGTCAGCGCCGGAAGCATATTATGATAGTAAGTATCGCATTCATTGCATTTGTTTGTTTATGAATTTATTGCAATCCACTTCATTTCCTATTTTCACCAGTAAGATCTCAAAGAATGCGTGAACGATGTGATCGCGATTGAACGGCGGTGACGTTTATCGGCATGTTTTTACACTCGTCGGTTTGTTATGATCACGTTGCGTAATTATTACTACTCTTCGTGTGTTTATTGCCGCACTGGCCACAAAATCGGGAACTAATTAATGTCGAAATAAACACGAAAAATAACAAGCAAAACACGAAAATTGCACTCGAAACAACTTGTCGCGGGAGCTGTACCCGTCCGAGGCTGACTCTCGGCGACAAATTAGCGCATAATTTGATTTTATAATTTGTTACATATTGTAATTACTTGCCATGGTGGTTCCGCACCGGACTAGATTCCACAACAATTCGAATAAAGCATGCCGTATTCACACGCACAAAAAATACGCAAATTTATGTCATGTCATGCGATTAACGTGTCTTCTCCGCGTGACACAAATGCACGAAGTTTTTATCGCCAAAAATTAATGCCTTGAGAAGCGCCACCGGCTGCGATCGAAAAAGTGTCCGATTCGAATGCGCGCATGCGACCAGTGATGGGAAAGCCGCCGAAGTCGCACAAATTGGACAATTTGTTGACGAAATACATTAGGATTGTCAATATTTATAGTAGCGGCGCGCGCGCGGAGGGAATGCACATTGAAGTTGGCGAATTGACAATTTCTAAACGCCCGGTCTCATTCATCGCGAGCGCGCGCGCGCGCGAATGAAAAGCGCTCGCGGATTGCGCGATGCGGCGCGAGGAGGAAAATTCGGCGGCAGCGGCGGCGGTTTTTTGTGTTGGCAAATAGAAAGCGCCTTTTTGCATTCGGCGCAATTGCAAAATTGGCGACAAACGCTGCGCGCGATGCCCGCGATGATTTACATAGCGCGCGAGATGTTGCAAGTCGGACGAAATGCTTGGGGAACACTTGGCGGCGGATCGCAGATGCAATTGATACGTCATTTAAATAGGAATATGTTACACTACACATGTCATAATGCGGGGCATTCATTGTGTTCGCGTGTTGTTTGCCAAACTAATAGCACCGCTGAGAAGAGCAACAAAGTACACAATTTTGCCTTGTATCTCGTGCGTGGTGTGTTGTGAGAGAAAATCGATAATTGGTACATCTTCCGTTGTGAAATGCATTTGAAAATATGCGTGTTTGCGCGCGGAGGCATTTTTGGGTTGAATTACTTTACTCCCGGATGAAAACATGCAAATATTCGCTTTGTCGGCTGCGTCCTTTACCTTTAAGTCGGATAGTTGTTGCCCATTGCTTTTACCTCCCAGCGCACAACTCCCAACATTTACATTGTGCCAGTATCCCTGTCATTATCAATTATCTGCGAGCACAACAAACGTCATGCGCACGTTGTGCTAATAGGATTAGCTTCCCTGCCCTTCTTTCCGCATGCACAATTAAAGGGCACCCCTCCGAACATGGCCACTATGGCCCGGCAATCAACCTGCCAACTGCCAACCTGCGAATTCCGTTTCTCTTTCTTGCCGCTGGGCAACGGAGCCAACCCGCCCACGCGGGGTGAGCGCGCGTCGCGCATTTCCGTGCCCAGCGGGCGCTGTTATTTAAACATTTCGGTAAATTGTGTGCGCCGGGCGAATGCGGGCGGCTGGCGGCGCGGCGCGCAAACAGCGCCGGGCGCAGACAGCGGGACAACTCCGCGGGCTGTTTGTAAACGTCGGAGGGCTTCGAGTATTGATTCCGGCGACGTGCCGCGCAAGGCTAGCTGGAGAAACACACACACCTTGTCCGGCCCGCAACGAAAACAGCGCCTGCATACAAACATGCGTGCGCTACAATGTCGCATCGGTGAGCACTAGCGCCGAAAATGTCGGCCCCGGCGAAACAATAAAAGATAAAACCTCCCCAGAAGGGTTTAGACCCCCGCCTAAGTCGCAAACGGTATTTATAGTACCTTCCACCCGGGGCCCAGGCACCTAGGGACCTAGGGATACGTAATTCATGATTCACCGCGGCGATAAGCAACCGCAAGAGTCACACTGACAAAAAGTCCAATTCCAAGTCCTACAAGACATCGTAAAACCTGCTTACCTTTCGCTGACATTTGCGGTGATCATACATTGGCACTGAAACAAATAAAATTAATTAGTTACACGATACGCGCACGATACGTGCAGAATTCTAATTTTGAATGCAGCACTTTGCAGTCATTTTCTATGCATTGCACTTAGTTGGTTCTTTGGAAGCGTTTAATATGTACATTGTGTTTTCCCATGCATTGTGGAAACTTGGTTACGGTGGAAAAGAAAGTCGCTTACACAACCTCCGCTTTCCGTGTTCCAATCATCGCTGATTTTCGAACCATGCATAAACGTTTGCAAAAAACACAAAAGCATCTCTGAAGATCATCTCACAGCCGCATGTTAAAAATCGAGTACCTTGGAAAAAGAAAAGCATAAAAAAACCTCACCGCCTGTAATTATCATTACTAATCGCTAATAATACTCGCGACGTAGGCGGCATTATCAGGTAGCATTTGAATTTACGACAATAACATTGAAATAAAAAACAATGTCAAAAAGTAATGACTTCACCGCGGCGGATAAACGGCCGATTGAAAAGTAATCGTGCGAGGCATTATTCACGACTCCAGCCAGCAGCTTATTAAGCATGCGAATGTTATCAAACACCGCGCGCGATTAATTAGTGGCACGCGCGCGGGATTGGCCGCGGGCGTCGGCAATCAGCAATGACCAGTGCGCCGGCTTTTCGGGCGGTTTTGGTGTCTTGCCGATAACGCGCAGTTAAGTGCCTCCTCATGCCTGCGGCCACTGGAACTAGGCGCGAAGTGCGCCGGTGAGTCATCGGGCGTCAGGTGCGCGTGAGGCATATCGCTAGAGTATCGGCGCTTGGGAAAATTTGAAAATGAACAGTTCGACGCCGGAATTCCGCCATTCAAAATCTCGCCGCGCGGCGCGCAGTGCAGTGCGGTGTGTGTGTGCGCTGCAGCAATGAAAAAAGATCAATGCACTCGGCAAGCAATTATCCAATCGATACGCAACTGAATACCGTCCGGCAGGCGCTGCGAGCTGCGGCGCGCTGATACTGATAGCAGCGGACGACAACCCATCTCCGGGCCGCTCAGCGCGCTTCAACCAAACCGCCGCATAAAAACGGGACACCTCGTAAGTAAAAACTGCGCGCAGTGCAAGGCGTCATCGGCGTTATTAAAACATTCAATCGATGGGCGCGGGCGTGTTATGACAACACGTCGCGTAATATTGAGCGATTGGCACACGCATGTTGTAAACGTAAATGTTAGTATAGTGCGTGTTGTTATTTGGGGGATGTGCGCCGACGCAACGCGTGTTACGCGTTATTAATTGCACTGCACATTGATTATAATACTGCGGCGAAGAACAATTCGCGAACGTGACATTCAAATTGAAGCGCGCGCCGCGGAACGCACCGGCATTCCAGCGCGCTCATAATTGCATAAGCAATAAATGTTTAAAATTAAGCGCCGCGCTTTGGATGATAATATCATAATAAGCGTGCAATGCGCGCAATCACTATGCAAGGCGCGCTGAAAGTCTCGCGGCATTTCACGTGGAATTGACACGTTCGCGCTTGCGTCCAGCTTCCAGCTTCCAGCTTCCCCAACTGCCGATTGCAGGAAACCTGTTGAACTTTCCGCTCCTTGAGCTTTATTTGCATTGCAAGTGCTACTGCCACTGCCACTGCCACTGCAAGTGCAACTGCAACTGCAACTTAATTTTACTGCGTAACGGCGCGATAGCGAAATGTGTGATTAATTTCGCGCGCCGCGCGCGTCGCATCTTCAATAAATGCCTGGAGAGTGTCCGCGTTGATTGATCGCCTGATGGCGATCGCGCACGGACTGCGCAAATTAATGAGATCGACAGCGCTAAATCGCAATAAACAAGTTGTAAATTTGATGCTCTGGCACATAATAAAATCAAATAAATCACCATGTGTTTACAAAGCAGGCTTTCATGTCTGCTGCTTGGAGCTTTTTTCGCACGTGGTATTCTTTCCGATGTGACCTCGCCTCGCCTCTCGCATATCGCATCTCTAAATTTCCCAAATTGCATCGCCAAATGATGCAATAGATCCCCACGAAAGCACGAATCAGACAAGTAGTCATTTTTGGGCGTTCATTTTACTGTTGTTATTGAGTTCAAGATCTTCGAAGTTAAACGTTTTTGGCTAACCCGCGACTAAACGTTCGCTGAAAGTGTCCGGGAGCGACACCAAAAAAGCTCCGTGCTGTTATTGATTTCCTGCGGGGCAAAAGCAGCCTCCGTCGGCGGCGCGATTAATTTTTCATCCGAATTGAGCAATGGACAAGTTTTCAATCACGTCTGATTGCGCTATGGCCATGTCCGTGGCGCGCGCGCTCGCGCAAGGTTATCGTTGATTAATTTTCCATGTAATTTCGTGCTTATACCAACAAATGAATTGCGCTTCAAGCTTCGAGTGATGATCGTTATTAATGCGTATTAGAAGTTTACCGTACACCCAGAGGTGAAGCAATTTTCACGGATTTAATTCGGCAGAGTGTGTTTGCACCGTGCTGGTTCACTTCGCGCTCGCGAATTCGAACTTGTTTCTATGATCCATAAATGCCGCGCTAAATGCTCGCGGGAAAAGTGAGCAAAAGCCGGAATGCGCCGCCGAAACCGGCTCGCCGCTCGTAAATCTCGCGCCAAACCGCGGAAAGAATAAATTAAGCCGCAAGTATGCAGGTTAGTCGCCGAATTTATTAATAAGCCGAATATTAGTAAATCGGGGCGTGATAAGCGCCCGGCATTCATCATCGCAGCGCTAATCCGAGATAGTCACCCAGCTGGCCCGTCGACAGCGCATCGGATTATCGCGCGCGACGTGTCGCTAATTGTCATGCGATAATTAAAAACGAATGGTATCAATTAGCTGGTCATTTAAGTTTTAAAGCCGGACAACTTCAAGACGCCTGCTCGCCAATCGAGCGGCGCCGATCTATCTAAACGACGCGGCGTACTTTTGTTTGCGATGCGACTTGTTGATGTGGTGGTGAACTTTGTGCTGCGGACACAAAAGTTCTTTAACTCGCGGCGACGCGCTGCGTTCGATTTGGAAGCGTATGTTTTTTTTTTTTATTTGCTGCATCGCGTACGTGTCGCGCGATTAAACGAAATTGTGTTTTATCGCTCGCTCGGCGCGCGGCTATTCAGTGATTAACTAAATGTACAGTCAAGGTCTGTTCATATTTTTAATTGTTTCTGAGCCATAACTGAAGTAAACAGATGTGTCGAGCGGCTGAAAATTAAATGAAACAATTAAAAGGCTTGTCAGCGCGCAACTGCGCTGTTGCCCCCTCAGCCCCGGCGTCCGTCGCCGCGCCAAATGAAGCGCAATTATCATAATTCCCAATGAAAAAGGAGGCACATTTCAATGTCACGCAGTCGAAGGAAGGACCGCACACGCGCGCGCCGCTGCGACTTGTTGCCCGCTACCTCGGGATCAATTAATTTGAACTTTTGTGTGCAAGTGCAAAAGTTTGCGCATTAGCCTGCTTGTCGCTGAGAAAGTCGGCGCGATTAGCGGCAAGCGCAAAACATCAACATTTCGGTATTGAATTGGCAGCCGGCCAGTTCGCCCAGCATGTGGATGCTTTTTTTTCCGGTTCGTACTACATGTATCTGGATGGAACGCGAAACGGCGATCAGATAATCAAGTGCGAGAGGAGAGTGCAAAAAAAAAGCGGCGAGTAATTAAAAGCGCGCGGCAGTCGTTGACGTCGCGTCCGTCGCCGGCGTCGTAAATCAACGAATCAATTAAATCGAGCGCAGGGGCCCAAAACGAAATTATTCAATTTGCGCGCGGGCATCACGTGCGCCGGGCGGCTTTTTGCCCCGCCGTCTCGCGCGGTATTAATATCGGAAGCATCTGTTCGGTTGTTTCGTTAATTGCGCGCCGCGCGCGCGCTTAAACGATCTCACGCGCGCGTAATTCATGTTTTAATTGACATTATCGAAAATTTTCCGCCTAATTTTCGGCGCGCCGCGCTCGCGCCGCATGCATTAAATATTGCTGCCATTAATGGCAGTGACTAATGCACGAAATCTTCGGCGGATGATTCATGCGCGCGCGCGCGCGCAGCCTAGAAGCAAGTACGCGAAAGGCGCGCACAAAGGTGAAGGTAATACCTGCCGGCGAAAAGCGCCACCACCTGCAACGCACAACACAGGATGTGCGCACTGCGCCCTTAAAAAGCACACAAACGTTTACACATCTCATTAAAATCACTTAAGAAGTTCCAAGCTTTTAAAAACTTTATTTCTTCAAAGATTTTTTCCTGGAGTTTCTCCCCTAGTGGCAAGAGCCCACACTGTTTTGATGTTTTGAGTGTTCTTGCAACGCCTGGTTGGATTATTCTTGAATTATTAAAGAGTTGGAGAATTACGCGGAATGAGTAACATCGAGAGTGCCTTGGCGGCTGGCTTTCTTCACGTCTTCGCTGCTTCACGCTCCGCAGCGGAATTCATGGTTAATGGACGTGAGCTAAGAGCTAACGAATGTGGAATGAAGAAAATTGTGTACGAAATTGCGCCCGGGGCGGCTGTACGATTTAACATATCGACGATCGCAATTTACAGCGTGGCTGTCCTCCTGTCCCCTCGGAACAATCCACAACTGAGCTCTCTGTAACAGAAAGCTCGCATTTCATTTCGCTGGAGCACAGCGTTAATATTTTAATTCGTCGATTATGACTAGGATTACGATTACAATTCTGCCCTGGAGAGTTTTCGACGAGTTCCGATGGAGTTTTGAGGAGTTATGAGCAGTTTTGCAAGTATAACGAGGCCTAGTTCATGCCGAGCGATGCCATGATAAGGAGGCCCTCGCTGGATGAAGTCGTCGCGTGGAAATCGAAGTGATCGAAGTGATCGAAGTGATCGAATTTGAACCAGGGCAGGCGCGCGGCGCTTCCCGCCGCGGCCCAGTCCTAATGCTAATTGCGCGCACGCCGCACACAGCACGGCGCATTCGTATATTTAGGTGTCCTGCCGTCTACCGTGCGCCGCGCCGTTCGGTTTCGATTAAATAAAAATCGAGGACAGTGGGACTTTTATTGAGTCTTCGATTCGCGCGCGCGGCTTATCTCTTCCGCGCGGCGCGGCGCATCTGCGGCTCCGAACTCATCGCAACTCGCGCTCGTTTTCGAAGAAGCCTGCGACTGCGGCTACTAATTTGTAGCGGCTACTAAGTCGGCAGGTCTTCGGTAACGAGCGGGGCCCCGCTCGGCACGTGAGACACGCATATTTCATTTTCGGCCCGCTGACAAAACGCCTTTATGAACTATAATTTTGCGTTTTATTACATGCTCGGCCGGGCGGCGTGCGCATGTGTGTGTCATTTGCGGCTCCAGTGGCTCCACCAAATTGGTACTAATAAAATAATAAATGCAGAAGCTAGGCAGCATTGCGACTGCGCGGTTTGGCGTAGTGACAGTGGAAAGAAGCGCGCGCCACCAGCGAGCGACGAGGCGAAAAGAGCACGCGCACTTTCGAAACGGCAATTTGTCACAAAACTTCGCTATTAATTGCGCCCAAAACTTCGAACCTACTTAATATCGCGTCTGTCGCCATTGTTTCGGCCGCAGCCGCACGCAGGCCGTACTGAAACGCCAAAACACGCCAGATTGATTTCTCAAGTGTGTTGTTCCGCTCGGGCCCTCCCCGAGCCCATCCTGGACTCAAGACACGTTGCTGCTTGAGCTTACGAGCTCGCTCAACATCGATCCCAGGCGCACTCCAGCCGGAGCCTCTTGTTATTCGGTCTCGGGATGAAGATAAAAGTCAATATTTTCGGATCGCATTCATGGCGCGCGTTTATTTTTAAGTTTTTAATAAAGCAACGAACCCCTGCGCTCCACAAACGCCTTGGTGTGCTTTGTTGGAGCCAAGCGCCCAAGCTTCAACTTCCAACTCGCTCGAGCCGGTAATGTGGGAAAACTCGATGCTCAGCGCGAGCAAAGTGAATCGCACTTGAAGTGTTCGCTCAATATTAATAACCACGAACTAGAGCTGCGGCCGTTGTAATGAGTTGTGAAGAAAGGAAGAAAGTTCGGCGCCCATTCATTTTTCAACCTTCAACCTGCCTCGAGAGCGTTGAGGCCGCACGTTGATTATTTAATTGTTCATCAACTTCAGCTCGACGCTGAACGATGTAAATCCAGCGAATGAAGAAAGATTCGATGTGCACTAGCAGCCATGATATCACCACAATCAACGCTCGGAATGTCCACGCGGATATGCGATGTAAACGGATACCAAAAGCCAAAAATGACCGCAAAGTCCTAGGCAGCAGTTGGTAACACGAAACTGACAATCCGCTCGTTAAAATCGAGTAGTAACTGACTAGGAATGTTAACGTATTCCGTTTTGGACCTCCGAATTAGCGCCGCCGCCGTGTAACCTGTAATTAAATCCACTTGTCATGATTCGAATGCTTTGGATGCTCGGTTACCGCACGTAAGAGCCCATTTTCCAATCGCTGACTAATTGGACAATAAAACGCGCCATTCGAAAAGCGCGATACGCTCCGAATGCTGAACGCAGCAAGTATTCGATAACTTCCAGAGCACACTCATAACCATGCCCATTATCCGAATGGGAAGCGGCAAAGCGAGGAAATTCCCGAAGCAAAATCACCGAAAATTCCCAAGTGCACATTGCGCAATGGAGGTTATGACACTTCCACAGTCCGACAGCTCGCAGCCTCAACATGCAGCGCATTCGGGGATTCAGGGCCGTATCAACCCCCACCTCCAACTCCACCAGTGACCAACGCATGGCCGCGCGGGTCTGCCAATGCACTCGCACTCCAATTAACCGTAATTATAAACGTTTCCGCAATTAAAAGATTTCCATTCTCAGCGCGATCGGCAAAAATTAATATTTCAGCATTATTTCGCTTAATTTATGAAAGTCAAGATGCGCATAATGCGCGCCGCCGCTAATTAAGCGTTGAAGGCGGCGAAAAACGCAGGCGACGCGCGCATTAATCGCCACGATAATACGGTTATTATGTGCAGCCTGGAAATGATGCGAGAGAAAAACGCATTGCTTGCGTAAATTATGTGAAGCTGCAAATTGTTAACGATATTAACGCTGCGGCGATGGCGGGATTGCAGCGCAGCACTCTTGCACGCGGCGAAGAAGAGTAACAGGTCACAGGTTGCATGTGCAAGCTGGCGCGCAGACGCGCAGACAATCAGTGAATCAAGCAATCATGCAATCGAACAATCGCAACATTCACATTTCACATTCGCCGGCAATATTTACAGGTTTTATTGATTTATGAAATAGTTTACACAAAAAGTTGGTTCACTTGGTTTGCAATCAGTTGGAGTTGCGTCAGCGAACATCTTGAAGATGCAACACGGCATGGCGGCTTTAAGACTTAAGTCTTCAGTCTTGAGACACCAATCGATGGTAACTTTTTGTAGCAACTAGCTGCTAGCATTACTAGATTAGTACAAGTGGAAGTAGTACTAGTAGTACTAATACCCGACTTGTAACTAGCAGTCGGCAAACGCGTGCTGACTTCGGCAGAAGCGTTCAAGACTTAAGTTGCTTGGTTGCTCGAGGTGGATATTTCGTGCCCCAAGCTGCCTCATCAGCGCCCAAGACGGCAGCCGCGTATTGTAGTAAAGTTGTAGTTGTTGTCGGCAGTTGTAGTGTGGTACTTCTTCGCGTTAATTGGAATCGCTTCTGTATTACTCTCTTCGCGCTCGCTGGCGCTCGCGCGTGCGCTATGTACGCCTGGGCTGGGATGCCTAGAAGACGCGCGCCAGGCGACGACTGCATTAGTGGCAAATTACTGTTATGAAAGAACGTTAACCCTCGCGCGCACCGGGCGCGCAACAAGAAGTGCTCCGGCGATTATCGTTATAAATAGACGCGCGCCACGCGACACAGCGAACGAGGAAAGCCGTCCGAATCGATCGGCCGACTGCATTCTGTCATCAGTCATCAGCCATCAGCCATCATTGTCGCAGGCTGATAATGCGGATGTAGGCTGCCCGGCGCGGATGACTTTGAGCGTTGCGAAAACGGCCAATGTCGAGCGCAGCTCCGGAAGCGCGCGCGCTGCGGACAAAACTTCGTTAGCAAGCGATGCGCATCGCCGAGCCCTTTATGCTGCGCAAGTGCGCTCGAAATGTGTCGAATTAGCTGCGCGCCGAGGACCTCACATGCGCCATTCAAAACATGTCGGCATGCCGACAACATTGACCTTGCTTGTTGCCGCCAGTTTGACCATTAGTCCATTAGAGCAGTCGTTTTACGCGCCGGATCGAACTTTTGCTTTCGTTTTTACTATTCGTGCGGCGGGTCACAAGTCGCTGGTATTTCGACGACTTCCGGTGCGTTTGTGTTCCCCTGGCTGTGCGGATTCGAATAATTTCGCACTCGCTTTCAATCGCAGCGAACGAATTCGCATCCATCTTGAAGCTGGTTTCGTGCGGAGCGCCGCGCCGCACAAAAAACGCGAATCATTTTGCAGAACGGCGCGGAATCATCACGCTTCGTGTGCTCATTTCGTCGGTGCCGTTTATCCGCCTGTCAGTTAAATAACGAGTGGTAATGACCCTGGGGTTGGCCACTAGCTTCCCGATCGCATAACAATGCGTGACAATATACAATATTAAACAAAACCGGCGCAATGACATGAACCGATTCACTTCTGTATTATTCCTTTTGTTTTTTGTTTTTTGTTTTGTTCTTTCTGTTAATGTTACCGATGTTACCGATGTTTTCAATAATTTCGCATAATTGTAGTTGTAGTGTCTTCCATGCTGAAATCGGAAGCACGGAGAAACCCTTGAAGCGAAACGCCGCGACAAGGAAACATGAAGAAGCGTTTCGTCGAGAGGAATGCGCGCACCCGACGATTTCCGAAACGAAGTCACATTGTCAAGGCATGCCAATGCATCAATAACATTTCAATAATCTAATGACCAGAACTCTGCATCTGCTTTGCTCAATTCATGCATGAAATCGATACCACAAGAAGTTACTCACTTATTCAGTATTCAGTATTATAATTCGTACGGAGTACGAGACGTACTAGACCTAGAAGATTGAATGTTCAAAATATTCGGTAAGTATTCTACATCAAATCTGGCATTCTACAAGCGCGTTATTTAACGTGTTACCAACCCAAAAGTTGGCGATGTCGATGTCGAGACGACGTATCCGCGTGAATAAACCGCATGAAAGCATCGGGATCCCTGATGCGTCATATCCCTTCGCAATGCGCAGCGAGAGACCAATCTTTTGTTGTTTGCGAACAATGACTTTCCTCCTGTCCTGCGCGCCGGCGCTGTGACACAGGCGCGAATCGCATCGCACATGCACAACCTCGGTGCGTCGTGCGTTTTTATAGTGTCGCGCAATTGCTGGCGAATTACCCGGCCGTGTCACGGTCCTGCTGCGCTTGTGTCAACAGGCTACCTTTGGGATACCGTTCGATTATGTCCGACGCACGGCGCGCTTGTTTTCCAGCGAATGGTGCGCTCCGCGGCGCCCATTGTTTCATTCATTCCGGCTCGCGCCTAGTCGCGCGAGCGAGCGTATAAAATAACAATTAGCGGCGCAAACGACGACGCCCCGCGCGCATCATTTGTCACAGCGCGCCCGCCACGCGCCGCGTATCTTCGCTGCGGGCTTTTAATTAGAATTTTTAATAGCCCCGCCGCACGCCGACTCGTTTTCGTGTTTAATAATCGGCGCCAGCGCGCCCGATCACTTTTACTTTTGCGTTTGGGATTCGAATTTGAATATGCGTGGACGAGCGCTAATATTTGAAGATGTAATCAATCCCAAGCGCAGGCGGTTGACTCCTTGTCTTCGCTCGGCGTGTCGGAGCGTCGGAGCGTCGGAGAATCGGAGAAAACGCTTACATAAACAAAGCGCGCACGAATCTCAACCTTCAACTTTAAACCTAATTACGCGTAAAATTGCGGCGCAACATTGATCTTTCGATGGGCGCGCGATGACGATAATTATGCGTATTATCGAACTACGGCAAGGTTGAGGTGACGATGATAGCGCTGCTCTTTTGTTGCCGCGAGTTTTTGTGCGGTGTTGTTGTTGCTTGTTTGTTTCGAACGAATTTGGAATAACTGTAGCGCGCCAAGCGGGAAACAAAAGTAAAGTAAAGTAAAGCAAAATAAAGTAAAGTTAAGTCACATAACGGAGTTAGTCGAGTGCGTAACGTTACGAATCAAAAACGCCCGTGGAGAGCAAAAAGGCGGCGCACATTTGATTGTGTTTATTGTTATCGTGCATTGTTTGCTTTCCGCTGCGCGGCGCGTTTTTGCCGCCGCGCGCTCTCGGCGAGGTGTCGAAATGGGCGCAAAAATGCCAAGGTGTCGAGGCGTGAGATTAGGAAGATGCACGCGCGCGGATTCTAGTCCAAACGCGCGCGCGCGCGCAAGAAAAGAAAGTAATAAAAAGCCGGGCGGTCATTATGAATTTATGTATTATATCGCGGCTAGGCGTCCGAACGCGGACGCGGAATGGCATTGCGACACCTACGACCTGTCGGAATGCCGTCCGGCGTTTTCGTCCGGGCGGCGCATGCATGCATCGGCCGTGCAGTAGCCCGCTCCCGAGATTAATGCGGCGCGCCGCGTAAAAGTCGCGCATTATAAGGAAAGTCGCGCGGCGGGCCTCCGAAGCGCGAACAACGGCCGCCGACCAGCGACACCCAACGCGGATGCGGCGCGGACGCCACAGGGAAAGTGAAATATATTTTTGTTGGTCGCCGGTGCGCCGGCACGCATTCCGCGCACGCACGCGCACTGATTTATGCATTTATTAATAAATTGCAACGGCCAACACGCTGATCAGCGCCGCCAGCCCGCCGCAAGAGCAACCTTCGACTGCGCAACGTCTTCAAAAGCCTTCAATCCCAGCCCCGAACATAAAACGTCGACACACTCACAAATCAAACAATGCAGCAAAGTTTCATAACTTTAACCTAACTTTTTTGAAACTTTAGCTCTTCGTCTTGGCTTGTTTTGTTGGCTTGAGAGTGGAGATTGAGCGTGAAGGAGTTATGCGTTTGGGGTCATCAAATGTTGTAATTTGGTGCGCCTCCTCATCTAATGTTCGTAAATATTTTTACGATTGAAATTATTTTATCGTCGGCATCGCCGCGCCGCGGAGCCGCGGATTTACGAGCCGTGCCGGCTTTAACATTTCTTTTCGTTTTGGGCTCGGGTTTAATGCGCTTTCACTCAAGGTCCGGCTGGAACTGACCCGTGGCGCGCGCGCGCGTGCGCTCGCGCATCGCCATCGCGCGGAAAACTTCATCCATCATCCATAAGAATCGGCGGCTTTTTCCAAACTGTCTGCGCGCCGATTGCGTCGTCCCCGCGTAAGGCCGATTATGAGTGGCGCGCACGAGTGTGCGTGGACGAGTTATTAAAGGTGCGCGCGGGTCTGGGACGCCCGAGATCCGCGTTCCATAGTGTCGCAACGCACTAATTATATTTGTATCGTTCTACGCGCGCGCGAGACAGTCGCGGTTACGAAGCGGCGAGCGCGAACAATATGCGGCGCGAATCGATGCGGCGACGATTGTACTGTAGCTGTAGCTGTACAACTGACACTGATTCGCAGCGCGCAAGATTCGCATCTCAGCTGCAAGCTATTTAGCACAATAAAGTATGATTTACGCGCGGCGACGCTTCGCATCATTCCTTTTCATAATTGCCACTCGTATCCATTCGCGAAAACGCAATCACAGCGTCCTAGAAAAATGGTTGCATCGTGTGTGGTTCCCACCCGGATTTGCATGCGCAACTCTCGGCGGCGCTCGTCAAATAGAAGGGATTGCTTCTAACGCCTTCCAATTAGCTGTCGCTTGTCACACTGCGTGATGCGACCGAGGCGCAGAAGAAAGTTCAAACAAAACGACGCGCGTACTGCGTAATATTACACCATCCAGGATGCGCGGACGTGGCCCGAAACATCGATTTCGATCCTTTTGAAATCCGGGACTTACAACACTCGATGGTCGATTGGTCGATGGTAATCCCTCGCGGCCCGCGCGCCTTGGATTATGTAAATGCCTCGTGTGGCGGGTGTCACACAGACCTATATTACACCGCAGCATCTCACCAGGGCTTCACCTGGGCTGGGGATTCGGTGAAAAGCACTTTCGATGCTTGGCGGCGAGCGCGCAACGACGGAATGATCGCTTTATCATCATTAGAAGACGCCCCGGCATCGCCATTGAGGTGCGATGACACGGCGCATTAATATAGTTCCGTCATGGTGATGCAATCGACAGGCGAATGAAATAACAAATAATGCACGCACGCAGTACGCAGGCGCATGGAGAAGAGCTCGATGTCGTGCCGCCTGCCGACAATAACGACGTGAGTTCCCTGGAGAGCTGAGATGAGATGCAGATGCAGATGCAGCGACTCGAGAGAAACGCATCCGGGCACTTTCTTTCGGTTTTCCCTCCGCCGCAAAAGAAAGAGTAAAGGATTACGCCGCGAGTTACGAAATTGAGAAATTTCCTCGCATTGGTATCGTGGTATGCGCATATACTTATACTAACCTATATGGCTGGCCGAGCTGCGCTGAACCTCGAAAAAGCGCCCGCCATGGGCGCCTCAAAAGTTACTTATAGTGATCCTATAAAGTTTTTTGAAACATCCCAGTTTCTAAAAACTGCAACTACTAAAATTAATAGTTTGGTTAATTATTAAAAGTATATTGCTAAGGTAATCTACTTTAATATCTACGTTAATATAATTTTATAAATTCTGCATGTTGCAGCATATGTTTTGTATGCCACTATAGGCAACTTGTGGTGCTCCATACATTGTATTCTCCAATTTTTCAGACGCCCATGTCGGGCGCTTTTTGGAGGATGCGCAGTGGTCGATCAGCCATATACGTTATTATAAGTATATGGATATGCGTTGTGGCATCGGCATCTCGACATAATCCTCGCAAGTCCGCAAGAAACTCGCAAGACGCAATGCGCAAGATATTCAAGAAATATGTGATAAACGCCCGTGCAAAGACACTGGGCCGGCTGGTAATTAAGTCATTTAGTATCGATCTAAATAACTAACCTCGATTCGACCATTCGTTTCGCTTCGTTTTGCCATGCCATGCGATGCGGTGCCATTGGACCCGCGCGAGTCCGCGCGACGACGCGCTGCAAAGGCGCAACCGTTTTAGTGTCGGCCGCGCTGGCGGCAGCGCGTTTGTGTAATCAAATTGGCGCCTCCTGCCGCCCGGCGCGCGGCGGCGAATTCGCGCCGCGCACATTTTGGCAAACGCCGATACGGCGGCCGGCGACGGGCGTCCAAAGTGCACCGCGCGCCATGCGAAAATCTCCACTCTCCACTTGACTCGCAGCGGCCGCACAATGGACAAGCGCGAGAAATTCATTAGAAAAAGTAAAGTGAATGGTGATTGACTTTTAATCGCCACGCCAAATCCGGAGTGATACCGCGCTGGCGCGCGCTGCTGCGCCGCCGCGACTCACCTTGGCGTTTCGTTTCTCTCTATTTCTCGTATTTCAATTAGTTCGATTTCATTGCGTTATACGCAAGCGCTTAGATGCGAACACATGTTTGCGCATTAATGCGCGCGGGCACTGATTAGTAGATCAACCTGCTTTGGCCGCCGGGAGGACAATTAAGTGGCGATCGCGAAACGCATTTCGACACGAGCAAAAGCCCTGCCAGCAAAAAGCTCGAAACCGTTTACACACGCCCGGATTGCGATTGAGGAAACATCCATCAGGCCGCAAGCTGGAATCAGAGTGGAATCCGCGTGGATTAAATGCCGCGCATTTACCTGGAATGCTCGTGTTATCTCATTTGCTATCCCAAGAAAAGGAACAATCATTCGGCTGACTGGCTGCTGGGCTGGCTCCGGCCGCATTGTTAGCGGACACAAAGCGTCCTGCGCGCCGGGATCAAGCCGCGCGGGGTCGCCATCATCGTATTTGATCGTTTCATTCATCCGCGGATTTTTGCGCCGTGCGTAACGCGCAGACAATGGCCGCTGCCTGCGCCAACGTGGGAAACGAGATTTTCACATCGCGCGCGCCGTTTTTCATCGATAATGCGTCCATTTTTATCCGCGTTTTCGCGGCAGCGCGCGCCTTTTTAGAAATGCATGCATTAATTATCGCGGCGCGAATGGCGCACGATTCAAATGCACGCCGCAGCTGTAGCTGGAGATAAATTCCCATTTTTGCAACGCGCGGAGCCTTCAAATGGATCAAGGTGCACACCGAAACTTCTCGAAACAAACAATTCGAATTGTTGAACTGTTGAGCAGGCAATCCAAGGAGTTCGCTAAGGTTTTCGCATGCTTGTAGGCGTCCGCCACGTAATCCCATCAAAGATTAAGCTGTAAAGCTACCCAGATGCATAAATTAGCACAATGAAAATAGAGAATGTGCGCAGATGTAAGCATTTTTTCCCTTGAATTCTTGAATTGCAGTATTGATGCAATCACAGGCGCAAACGCACAAATAATACGCAATGAATAAGCAATTTATGTGCTGTGTTTGTGGCGATGCTTTTTTCGGGCATTGTTTCGCTGGGTGTTATATAAGTTACAATTATAAATGCGAATTATGCGCATTGTTGACTGTGTGTCTGTGCGGCATGTTCAATTTGCATCTGAATGCTAGTTTTTTTCTTCTTCTTCGAGATTTTTCATTGTTTTCTCATTCTAAGTCTCGGCGCAATTAATTGTAAAATCGGCGCTGCGATTCGGTGACGCAACGGCCGCGCGATAAGACATTATTGCGACACATCGCTTATAGGTCACCGGTGCGAATCCAGCCGAGTGGAAAAGCGGTGCGAAAAGTGCGCATCGCGGCGAATTAAAGCGAGCGCCCCGAATTTGGGTTGCCGCTCGGATGCGCACGTCCGCGCCGGCGCGCGCGGCCATCCATCCATCCGCCGCGCGCGTCTTATACAACCCGACCTTGGCGAAGATGGCGAAGAGATGCCTTCGGCTGCCTCGCGCGCTTGACGGCTGATCGGCGCGCGGCGCGGCGTATTTAGCGCTCGATGGCCGGCGCGGCGTAACGCGCCGCCGATGATCGTTTAGGTCGTTCGATGACCAACTTTTGAAGATCGAGTTTGGCCAAACGCAAACGCAGCGCGCGCCGGCTGCAAGCCCGCGCAGTCGCTCATTGAGTAATTGTTTCCGCAACAATTAAACGCCGATAGGACCGCGGAGTGCCGCGGCTCGCCGTCTGCAGCGCGCGCGTGCTTCCTGAATGAATGGGCGATCGCGGGCGCGCGCGCGCGCGTCCAGCTAATTGCCGGCGACATAATTATGACCGCTCGAAATTATGACCCAACGAAATGCTGTTTTTGCGCGCGGCGGAGATGAACTAGAAAGAAGCTAACCTGCAATTAATATTTTATAATACCGGCGGTGGCACGCTCCGTGTTTGAACTTGGTCAGTTCACTTCGGCGCGGAGTGGATTGGATTGGATTGGATTGTAATTGTGCTGGCGCTGGCGCTGGAGAAATGTAGGTTTCCAATTATGCATTTAGTCTAGGTCCGAGTTACGCTGCGCTTATTATTTATCGTTTGTTTCCATTTGCATTTACACATTCGCGATGCATTGTTCCCGCCGCACAGGAAGATCGCGCCGCGCCGCATTTACAACATAACCTCTGTTTTAGGACGTGCTAAGCGCTAGTTAAACGCTCACGATTGCCAGCCAGCATTTTCAATCAATCCCGCCAGCACAAAGCGATCGCTTGGCTTCATTTATTTCACAAATTTAATTGCCAAACCGCTACAACGCCGTCGTAACTCGTAAACGGCAACGACAACAATTCCCTCGCTATTTACACACGAGACATTGTTATTAATTACACGCTGTCGCCGCTCGCCGCACACGCCATGTGCCTGATAAAGCGGCGCTGTGAAGTTCGTATCGTAGTATCACTGCCCGATTGACAATCGCCACAATTCACCGGCGATCAGCGATTAAGTCATTATCGGACTTATTGGACTTTCAATTCGCAGTTTTTTTTTCTATTTACGCTTGATTGGATCGAAAGTTCTACGATTTTTACAATCAGCCATCTGAATGTCTAAATATGGTCGAAATGCGCAACGCAGCGCGGTTGACCTGTTGCCCAGTTCCAGGTCCCAGGTCCATGCTTGATTGTTTGCAGCGCGCCGCGCCGGTCGCTGTTGAAAGCGCCGACCTCCGGTGAAATGCATTCGCCGCAGCGGCTTCGTTTTCCCTCGCGAAAAGCACAAATCAAAGAATAATAAAAGGTCACTGGAACGCCGCCGCAGCCCAGCGAGCGAAACCGAAACGAAATCGAGCGATAGGTGTATACTTCAACTCGCCGGTACTCGCACTAAATATTAAGTTTAGCGACCAGAGTGACCAACCCGCTGTTGTCTCCGCCGTCGAAGCATTAAATTATACGCTTCAAATGCTAAGCGCATGCGAAATCGGACGTTTTTCGATGCCGGCGCTTGAAGTGTGGCGTTTCGAACGGTATAGGAGGCGGCGCCGGCCGCCTGTTATCATTTGCGTTTCGTCAAGAATTGGTAACTCGGCGGCATCCGCGCGTATGAATATTTATTACGCGTGGCGCGCCGATCGAATGCACCGAAAGCTGCCTGCTGGCTGGCTCGCCTGCTCGCCCGCTCGGCGTTTGGCGCTTTTCCAAAACGCGTCCAAAGATCATACGGTAACGCCGGGCGAAATCGAGGGCAATAAAAGACGACGGCGATGATTTCAGTCGCGCCGCCGTCCTAGACCGAAAACATCGGCGACAAACAAATAGTAAATAGTAAATAGTTAGCGATTGCTTTGGCGAGCGGCTCAGACGGCTGAGCCGCTGGCGAATGATTGATATTGATCGGAGCTGAGATCGGTGGATAACACCTGCAGACCGGCCGATTGCTATTATTATCGTAAAGCAAGCGATTATGCGTTTATTACTTGCTTTATGATTCCGCCAAGTTGGCAATTTCGCCGGAAAATATTGTGTGGCTTGTTAACAGCGCCGGATCGACACATAATTCTCGCATTATTTGGTGTTTACTGCGCGGCGGATCACCGCGATTGAGATAACTTTACGACGCTTTAATACTAATGAATGGCGCACGGCATTATTCACTGCGCGCGCGAAATGTCTTCGCCGCGGTCGGCGGTGAACGATCCGATGAAAGGTTCCTGGTCGGGAGCGCGGGTCCTTTCACTACCGCACTAATAAATATGTAAATTAATAACGACGATCGTAAAATTTCCGCGCGCTGCGTTTGATTTACTGGTACTTATTGGCATCGTTTTGTTACAGATTTTCGAAACTGCAACAGCGCCCTGGTAAACGCAAGCCGAGCACTTCGCACTTGGAATCCAATTCGAAACAGTGCCGCCGTCTAACGTGCAAAATGAAAATCTCATACTTGGGGAACCTAACCTCGACGTTCCTCCTGCTGGCGTCCTTCTTCAGCGTGCAGTCGGCGCCGGCGCGGCCCCTCAACGAGCGCTCCACGGAGTTCGCCTGGGTGATCCTCGACGAGCAGCAGAGCGACTCGTCGCCGCGCAGGAAGATCACGCCCAAATCCATCTTCATCTCGCCGTCCTTCGGCACGCAGAGCTGCAGCGCCGGCTACACGCTGGATACCAATGGCCGGTGCGTCAAAGTGGTGGAGCTGGACAAGACCGCGCACGAGCAGTTCGTCCTGGAGCTGCTGAATCAAAACTTCAACGAGAACTACGAGGACTACGATGAGGGCGAGGAGGGCGGCAGCGAGGCCCTGCCGACGCCCGGCCCCTTCCAGTTCAACATCCCGCTGGGCATGGACTCGGCGTCCAAGGACAAGATTTCGATCATCGTCGCGCCCACCAACGGGCACTTCGAGGACCCGCTGAAGATCGAGGACAAGAAGACCAGCCAGCTGGACGCGCCGTTGATCATCACGAACATCGACATCAGGGATGACGCGCCGCCGGCGGTTACCAATCACACCAAAGTGGCGCTCAACAAAACGACGACGTCGCCGGTGCTGACCACGACGACGAGGACGGCCGTCCGCCAGGGGGCGCCGCCGGAGGAGGGCGCGCCGGCGACGAGCACGATACCAACGACGACCATGCGGGACGAGCCTACTACCATCACCACGGAGGCCAGCGAGACCACGACGACGCTGGATGCGAACCTGAACTTGAACCTGAACCCGAACGTGGACCATGGGCTGAGTGAGGCGCAGGACGAGGTGCCCGCCGAAAGCCAGGAGCCGCAAGCCATATTCTTCAAGCTTCCAGAAGCGTTCGATGGCAGCACGCCGATGGAGTCCCTAGAGGCGCAAACGATGCCCACCACGACGCACACGAACACAATCCGCTTCCCCGACCGGCCCGCCTTCGACGAGGCGCTCTTCCAGGACTTCCTGCAGGACATGAAGAAGCAGGTGAACAGGCGCTTCGTGACGAAGACGAGCGGCTCGGCGAGCAGCGAGGACGCGCTCTACAGCAACCATCGCAATCGAGACCGATGGCTCTTCCCGCGATTCCTCGAGGAGCAGCGGCGCGCGCACCGATAGCCAGCACTGCCGCGCGCTTACTTTTGTACATATTATTTATTACTTTGTGATTATTAATTACCCCTGGAGTAATCTGGAGTAGTGTTAGATCTATACCTAGAGTATAAACGCCTAACAACGTTGCATTAGCGGATTGAGTTGTATCGGTGCAGCTTGAGCTATGTCAAATGGACTGGAGTCAGATGAGGCGGCGTAGTGTGAGTCCTGCGATTGTATCTAATGATTGTGAATCTAGCGCAGATGAATATGTGTGCGTGCATGTACGAATGGCGAGTGCGAGGCCTGTGCGAATGTTTGTGTATCGAGTATGTGCTGGTCATTTCAGGGACGTTCTTACAATTACGGGAAAATAAACATAACTTTTGACAAGATATGAAATTTGATCATTTTATCCACAATTACATGGAATCATGGAATTCGAGTCATTCAGAGTTGTACACTATATTAAATTATAGCGTAGAGAACTAAAGAAATAGCATTGAGTCGTAACGATAAAATTGAACAAGGAATCAGCTGCAAGCGAACTTCATGCAAGGATGCAAGCATACTTTAACCATAATTTTTAAGACTTTAATACTTGATGATCGTGCGCGCAGTCATTTCTTATTGAACTTTAACGCGAATTTTATTTATTTATGCAGCAATCGCTTTCGAAACGTCAATCCTAATTTTAAGCACAGAGTCTTGTTCAATTTTAGAGTGCAAACATAATGAATACGTAGCAACTGTAACCAAATATAAAATAATTTCCAAATGTGTATCCAGTATCAACCGCATAATCGTAGCGCGTAACGAATTTATCGAATTGTTTTTATACGATGCATCACTTTCCAGACGTCGCGCCAAGCCGGAACCTTTAAAACCCACCCTTTTTGCAATCGCTTTAATTTACAATTTAAATATTTAAAAGCTTCGTGAGTAGCTTGGCGCCGACGTCCAAATAAACGCTCCTCGACGATTTACCGATCACACGCCGCAACACGAAACTAAGTATTATTAATTAACGAGTCTACATTTAAATGTTATCTGCCTAATAAATAGCGCGTATGTAATATATGTATATGTAAACTGTAAACTGTATGTATTGTAACTATACTTCTTACGGAACTTACTAACCGAATCACATGTATTAAAACTCTATTTAATTAATAATTTAATGAGGATGCTGCCGGATGGAGGATGGAAGAAGAAAATTTACGAGCCAGGCGATAGAAGCGAAGAAGCAGAATGAAGATGAAGAGCAAATCGAGCGTTGGCCCGGAACTGTTAGTCGTGATCGAATACATATTTTTGCTGATTGTTTACATTATTATTGTTATATGAATCGTAGGGTATTATGATTGTCATTTGTGTACAAAATAGAAAATAGAGACAGAGTTTATATTGTATTATTGCAATATCAATTGCGGGTGCGCCGCACGCGCGACGCTTCTTCAGTTGGTTAATTATGATTAGTAATCGTTTTATGAAGTTAAGAATATACCATTTCGATTTCGTATGAATTATATGATGGGATTATGAATGTGGATGTTTATATCGTTCACGCTGCGTGTGCGTTTGGGTGTTCAACGCGAGCGTCTTGCCAATACGAGTTGTAAACAAATCGATACTGATAACGAACGGAGATATGATGAATGAAATAAAATAGATTCAAAAATATGCGACTCTGTTGCGTTGCGATCCATTTACGTACAAATTATCAGTTTATTTCCTTGTTTGTGACTGCAGAAGGGAGCGTTCAATGTGGAAAATTCCATAATGAAACAGGGAAAAATATTTGAAAATAAGTGCGTGGACAAAACCGAATCGCATCTAGAATTTTCAGCTTGTTTAAACCGTGTACGTGCGAAATGAAGTCTTAACGCGATGTATGTGGAGCCCTCTGTTTGCAGAGATGAGTGCTAGTTTATTTTTGAATTTTTCGAAAACTTGCCCAACTTTATGCAACATTTTCAGTAACTTTTAGTTATTTGACAGTATTGACCTACAAGCAACTATCAAACAAGACAGCATCGCTTTAGCTATCAGAATAACCAGAGATTCGACAAATTTATCCACGCGTTCGGGAAATATCAAGCATTTTCCAACGCTCGTTCGGTACTTTTCGTCATATCAAGGAAATGTAATGAGCTGCATCTAAAAGCGTCTGTTTCATTTCCTCAAAATAACAAAACAAACAAAATTAACCCAGTATATCCCAAGTATTTCACTATTAAAGTTTGAAAATGTTTTAACCGTTCCTGCAGATTCCTGCAAACTGTGAATAAGATAAACCTCATCAGTCAGAGCGTGTCACGTGGGTCAGGTTGTAAACAAACCGCACTCCGCACATCAACATGCAGCAGATTTGCAAAAGATTTCTCTCTACAACACTTCCACAACTCAAGAAAGTACAAGCCACAAATCTCAAAGGCAAGAAAAAAAGTTCGCAAGAATGGATTCAACGTCAACTGTCCGATCCCTATGTACAACAGGCCCAAATTCACAACTACAGGTAAAATTTCACAAGTTTTACATGTTTTAAAACCTTAAATACTTCTTAAAAACTTTGAACAAACCAAAATTTTGTATTGTAGGTGTCGCAGCGCGTTCAAACTCCTAGAAATGGATGATAGATTCAAGATTTTAAGTCCTGGACAAGTGATAATTGACTGTGGAGCAGCACCTGGTTCATGGTCTCAGGTAGCAAAGGAGCGTGCTGGAGCTGCAAGCATAGTCATAGCCATTGATAAGCTGCAATTCTCACCAATTGAAGGTGTTCACATACTAGGCAATCAGGATTTCACCCAGGCACATGAGAAACTGCAGGATTTACTTGGTGATACCAGAGTTAATGTGGTACTATCTGACATGGCTCCCAATGCAACAGGAATCAAGTCAATGGATGGTGAAAATATTGTTAGTTTAGGCTACTCTGTACTGAAATTTGCTGTGACTGTTTGTGCACTGGATGCTTCACTTGTAATCAAGCTATGGCAGAGTGCAGAAGCTAAGAAACTAGAAGCAGATGTCTCTAGATTCTATGAGAATGTAAAAGTGGTGAAACCAAATGCAAGTAGAAGTGACAGTGCTGAAATATTTCTCCTTGCAAGACATTTTAAGGGTCTCTCTAGCACCAAGACATGATAAAAAGAAGATGTACAAAGTCATTAGGTTTAATTTATCTCCCTTTGAGTATTCAAAGGCTAGTTTTGGGTTCTTTTTACATACAAATGAATAAAAATATTATAACAAAATGTTAGAGGGAGTTTCGCGCTACTGGGTTAAGGGGCTTATTTCGCCGAATCTTCATTAAGATAGTTGGTGGCAATGTGCTCGAGATCGTCCAGGCTGAGGCTCTTCACTTTGGTGTGGAAATCATTCATAAACTCATCGATGATGACTTTGGTCTGCTCCTCAGTATAATACTTCCCTAGGAAGCGCTCGAGCACCACGTTCAGGCTCTCCGGCTTCTTGATCATCAGATGCACTCGGGCGCCGTCCTGGATTTTATCGTAGAACGCGAGCGTGTTGTCGTCGGCGAGCGTCTTGCCCAGGTAGACAAGCGTCTGCTGCACGACGGGCACCTTCAGCTCCACCTCGATTTTCTGCTTGATCTCCCGGATGGTGATCTCCTCAGTCACGTCCAGGAGGCAGCCGCTGCCGCGGATCACTTTTACGAACAATTTCATTTGGATATGGAGCTGATATCTGCGACTTATTGCAAGGAAATAATCGCACAGGGCCTGCACTCGGCAAAACAAACGTAAATGCAGGAAGAACTTGTGCGAGCACGAATTGTCAGTTGGTGTCAGGTCGGAAAACGTGAAATCAGTGAGCCGGTGTATTGAGCTAGGCAACTCGTAATACTCAACGTGTACAAGAAGTTGCCTACGGACGAATAAGAAGCAAAGGGAATTCAAACGTGAATCAACCGAAAGTAAAGTCCACCTCCGAGTGCTTTTTTCTTTTTTGTGCCGCGGCGCACAAATCTCCAACAGAACTTCAGATTTCACCTAGCACACAATTAGTAACACTTCCGCATCGCACCGAAGTTGATTATTATGCAACAGCGCAGCGCGGATTTCTATTAATTTAAAAGCGCCGCCTCATGCTCATACATAAAGCGCATCTTCGTTATTCGTTGTGTGCTTGAGCAAAGAACTCAATTAAATCTGCCATTTGCGATTTTATTGTGCGGCTTGAAACTCGTTAGGAATAAAAATAACTTCTAATGATGCCAGAGTGAGAAGGCTGCGTTGAATTTATGTATAATTACCAGCGTTTATTCACAAATTTTAGCTGCAATCACTACACTATTGCAAAAGTCGTTATGTACATTGAGAGTATGATTTCTGGTATATATTAACATACCATTTATTACTTTCGTAAAAGCATGATCATGTGCAAGCCGGTCGTAAATGCATTCTCTCCTCGGGCTGCAAATAAAGTTTATTGTGGAGTTGTGGACTTTGAGTAGTGTCAATGATTAAGATTATGAAATATTCATAGCTTATGATTGTCTCAACACGCATATTTGCGATGCCGATTTGCATATTCACCTCACTGCGCTGTTTTATTACTCATCGCTCATCGCTGAATGTATTGTCATTATCGAGTATTGATTCCATTCAGTGTCGCCTGCGGTAATATTTGATTGCTACTTCATGCTACTTTTACGAATAAACAAATAAACAAGTTTCAAATCGCTGCTTGCAACAATCTGCGAAAACCGGCGCCGTGCGGCGACAGGCGACATTTGTAATCAGTAATCATATTTCTCGAGCACGGAGCGTCGCTTGCGTGCCCTTTGTTCGGCAACGTTCTCGAATGGGTCCACCATCCACTTGAATGCGAATCGTTTAATCGGTGGAATGGAAGGTGGAACATGATTGATGTCGCGGGCACGGGGCGCGCAGGGAGGTAGCAAACTTCGCAACGCGCGCGAGCCGATCGAGTGTGTCGACTTTTGCTGTTTAGTTACGCATTTGTGGCAGCTGGCAGCGGCTGGAGTCGTCAAGTTGCACCCGTTGCAGCGAATCGCGAGCAGTCAACTGCAATCACCTTGAACGCGCAGTTCATCATCGCAACTCGCCGTCGCCGTTGAAGCGCTGGAAACCTTCACATAGTGTAAGGACGACGTGTTCTTGATCGGCGTTGGATTTGGTTAAAAATAAATTGAGTAATCAACGCGCGACGCTAACGCAAACACAGGCGTTTTCCATCAACTATCGCTTTTCACGCTAAAATCAACAAGGTATGAACGTGAACCTGAACCCATATGGTATTGTGTATTCACATAAAGTAGCTATTTATAGGCGTTTACTCATTGTACTGTATGATTTTGTAAATACTGTTTTACACTGCTAGTGTTTTAAATGCATGGCTTCTTTCAACTTGTTATTGGGCTATAACCTAGACCAGTAGTCAGTACAAATTTCATTTTATTGCCCTGCTCAAGCAATTACTTAATGATGTTGTTTGTTGCAGATGAATTCACTTGTAGAGTCAACCAGGGCTGTCTTCATGTCTGGCAAGACCAGGCCATTAGCCTTTCGAAGGCAGCAACTCAAGAACATCAAGAGAATGCTGGATGAGAACACTGATGAAATCCTTCGTGTGTTGAAGAAAGACCTAAACAAAGGGAGATATGAGACACTGCTGATGGAGGTGAAGATGATCCAGAATGACCTGCAGGACTACATTGCGAATCTGGAGGAATATGTGAAGCCTGGCAGGCCTGCCAAGGCATTTGCCAACTGGCTGGACAGCTTGTACATCTTAAAGGAGCCCTATGGCGTCGTCTTGGTGATCGGCGCGTGGAATTACCCGCTGCAGCTGCTGCTCGTGCCGGTGGTCGGCGCCATTGCCGCTGGAAACTGCGTGATCATGAAGCCCTCAGAGAATGCGGTCGCCACGTCGGCGTTCCTGGAGAAAATCATCCCCAAATACCTTGATCAGGATTGCTTCAAGGTCGTGTGTGGCGGCGTGGCCGAGACCACCGAGCTGTTGACGCAGAAATTCGATTACATCTTCTACACCGGCAGCGGGGTCGTCGGGCAGATCGTGCACAAGGCAGCGAACAAGCATTTAACGCCCGTTACGCTTGAATTGGGCGGCAAGAGTCCCGTCTATCTGGATGAATCGTCCGATATTAGGATGGCGATGAAGCGCATCCTCTGGGGCAAGTTCGTCAACGTCGGCCAGACGTGCATCGCGCCAGATTACCTCATGTGCACGGAGGCGGTGGAGAAGCAGGTGGTGATGTACGCCGCGGAGATTCTCGAGGGCTTCTACGGCAAGGATCATCGGCAGTCGGCGGATCTCGGCAGAATCATCAACGAGCGCCAGTTCAAGCGCCTGGCGCACCTTGTGCAGACCAGCAAGGTGGTCGTGGGCGGCGTGCTGGATTCCCAGGAGTTGTACATCGCGCCCACGGTGATCATCGGCGTGACGCCGAACGACCCCATCATGCGGGAGGAGATCTTCGGCCCGCTGCTGCCGATCATGCGCGTGAAAGATCACAAGGAAGCGATTGACTTCGTCAATCGTGGCGAGAAACCGCTGGCGATGTATCTCTTCTCCAACAAGCAATCAGTCATCTGGGAGTTCCTAGAGCGCACTAGCGCTGGCGGCGTCTCCGTGAACGACACCATCCTACACTTCACCGTCGATGGGTTTCCCTTCGGCGGCGTCGGTGCCAGCGGCATGGGCGCCTACCACGGCAAGTATACTTTCGATACGTTCACGCACGAGAAACCCTGCCTGTACAAGTCATTCAGCAAGATTGGAGAAGCGTTGGCATCCAGCCGCTACCCGCCCTACAGCGAGAGCAAGAGGAAGCTGCTGGACTTCCTCGTTTCCAAGCGCACCGGCAACATTGGTTTTCCATTCCTGTCGCAGTTGATTGCGTTCGCGCTCGGTCTCTGGACGGCGTATCTTTATCACAGGGGCACGTTCACGTCGTGGTTCAACTGAACTCCAACCTGATGGCAGATAGCAACGAATAGAGTTATTTTTAAACTACTAAATCGACACTGCTTGGTGCTGAATAACTCGACTCCTGTTGATTGGGCGTAAAATATGCATAAGAAAGGTGACTGTTTAGGACTGTAGGATGTTACTCATGGGCAAAACGTAAATTGTATAAAATTGTATAGCAATAACCAACAATAGCATTGTGATAATGAAGCATTTTATATTCGTCATGGTGGATTGTAATTTGTTTTAATTTGCGAGTTTATTTTTTGTAATGTTTAACAAATCAATAAATTCATAGAGTTTACCTGCGGCTAGTCACACTTTTCAAAGGAATGTACTAATTGTTGGATCAAGGAAGACGATTGATAAAACTTTGATGTCATGACAACGCCGAAACAAGTTTTGTTTGACTCTTGCCACTTCAAAGCTGACGAACAACCTCCGACCGCACAGCGCGTCCGAAATCTCGCACTTTCCCCCAATTTTACAAGTATTTTTTGAAGACCACGTTGTATTATGGAGTGGCCAAGTAAGAATGTGCCCAAAGGCAGCATTTTCAACAATGCGCGCGTGCAGTACTCGAGGGAAACGCAGGATTTCGTTCGCAGTAAGTCACCCATGCACTGCGCACCTATAATTCAAAGTCGCATCGAATATTCATTGATTCGCTTGTCCATGATTTCATAATTCAGCGCTGATGAAGGAAAGCAAGCTGACCATGCTGCAGCGCAACAAAATGGACTATTCCCTGCGCAACGGCGAGCCGCTGCCACCTCTCTCGCCGCCGCCGACCCGCAGTCGCCGCGCGCAATTGTTCGAAGTGCGAATCCGGCCAGGCAGCTCGAAGCGTCGCTCGCTGGATACGATCCGCCAGAGCGGCGCCTACGAGCGCGAGGTCTACCGTCCGCTGCCGCTGCGCACCGATCGCGCGAAGGAGAAGGAGGCGCTGATTGAAAAGATGACCTACGGCGGGCTCAAGCCGGAGGACAGGCCGAAGAATAAAGTCGTGCTGAAGAAGAAGCCCAAGAACGAAATGAACCGATTCGAAGAATGTAGGCTTTTCTCAGCATTATCTGCGTTTTGGCAGAATTAATTTGAAATGTCTTTCCTGTTTTGGTTTGCAGTGAAGAAGGAGATTCAGGAGCGCGAGGAGTGGCTGGCCGAGATGGAGGAGCTCGGCGAGGGCGCCAAGTATCGCGGGCTTATGCGGCTGCAGATCCTCGAGCGCATCAAGGAGATGGAGATGCTGGGCGTCCAGCACTAACCAAACCCGCAGCGTGTCGAGGGTGTGGAGCTCGCGCGCATACCGAACAAAGAAACCAGAAACCGCCCCCACACACGTACTGCGCCCAGAACGCAACGACATCCGACCTCCGATTATTTTACCTTTTATTTTATTGCTATTGCCGGAGGCTAATGAATTTATTATCAACACGCAACGATGGGAAATGAGGAATCGATAATGCGCTTGTTCGCGTGCTATCGAGCGCCGCGCACAGCCCCAATAATCATGCTCAAACAGGACAACATCAACATTCACATTGAAATTCACCAATTTGCACAGTATCCACGCGTCGCACTCACGAAACACGTTAACTACCTTTTTGTAGCTTGTTGACATGGAACAGAATAAAAATTTAAAGCGTGTGCTGCGTGCTGTGCTATGTGTCGGTGGCAATCAGGTCAACGCAGGTTATTCATCGGCGATTTCGTTGGCTCGCTTTGTGCGACCTGAGGAAGTCAAGGCAAACGCGGCGCAAAAGATTGTTTACCCTCGCAATCAATAATTAAGCAGGCAAATCAACTGCATACTCCTACTCGGTACTCTCTAATCCTATTTGCTGCAGCGCAATAAATGTTTAACGACGGGGCGGAAAAAAGGACGCCTAACTAATTACATCAGCTCAGGGATTAGTCAGAAATTGTCATTGCGTGCACTGGACTCATTCTTCCGCTCTAATGCTAATTGCCATCATTATCATTTATTGCTGAGACGACTTTAAATGCAAACGCAAAAGAAATTGTCATTTTCTTCGTATTATTGAGAAAAGACCTGTTAAAGTTGAAACAATCAAGCATCTACTTGACAAAGAAGTGTAATAAATTACGTAGTAAATCAAAATCTAATTTATACTTCCTGAAATGGATCGAAATCGACTGCAATATTAATTTTGTTGCGAAACTAAAAAATTGACTTCCTTGAACTGGAGAAATTGCAATTATCCCTTTGTCTCGGTGTTGGGACCAACCTACTTAAATATCGCAGTGTGTAATTGAGTAATTTACCGAGTTCATAAATGAGAAAATGCAATTATCCCTTTGTCTTGGTGTTGGGACCAACCTACTTACATATCGCAGTGTGTAATTGAGTAATTTACCGAGTTCATAAATATATAACATCCGATAATTTGAGTTTGAACAATCAAGCGAAGCGCAGAGCTGAAGGATGTAATTGAATAATCAATTCAGATTTGCTTCTAGCTGCTCACATCATGTTCTTTCAACAATCAGCCATACGTGGCGTAATTATTACGAATTATTCACTATCCGCAGTGCCCCGTGCTGCAAATACCTAATGATTATGAATGATAACGAATAACAACTGAACTGAAACTCCTGGAACAAAAAAGGTTCAATTTGTTTACATTGCTCTCTTTGTTCGACTTGTTTGATGTAAAAAGTTTGAGCTTTGAGGTGTAATTTCGATCGAATTGACCGAAACAAGTTCGAGGGATTCGTAGAGGAAGGGGTCGAGGTAGATGTAGAGGTAGAGAGTAGAGATCGTAGCAATAATGAAAATCCACCCCCGAAAGGTAGGCGTATATGTGAATCGATATCTCATTACTAAATGGCATTTAATCACGATGAACTGGACGCCCAGAGCTCCCCGAAGTGATCGGCATCGGGGAGAAGTGAAAACATTTGGGAAAGCAAACTCCAGGCTCATTCCACATGTTACTTAGCCTTAGTGCCATGCTTTCAAGGGGGGCGGATAATGATTGAATACAATGACAAAGGAAGCAACAAAATTGAGGTATAAAATTAGTCACACACACATTAGTCACACACACATTTTCCACCACCAACAACAACAACACGAAACAGGGAAATAAAGCGAGTGTAATAATGATTCGTGTTTGAGTGCTTATCATGCACTGGGGGCCTGGGAAGTAATAAGAGCAGAGCATGTTTGAGCTAAGAATAGAACACGAAAGGGTAGCGATTGTTCGTTCCCCTTCCTCCTCCTCCTCCTCCACCGCCACCATTTTTTTTATTATCGGGTTTCCCATGTTGCGAATCAGCGCGAAAAGTAGGTGCTCGCCTCGGCAAGGTCGTGCGCGGTAAAGATTTACGGCAGACGGCGGCATTCCGCGGCGGCGGGCCTTCATTAACCGGGCACCTTCTTTCGGCCCTTGCGCCGCCCGCGCCCCGCCGCGCATGAATATCGAACTAGGCCGCGGGGGGTGCGCGCATTGTGCGCGCCCGCCCCGCTCCCTTCCCGCGCGCCGCTTGAGTCGCAAATCCCTGGCAGCCGCCGCCAGCAATAGCAATGCTGCAGTTGCGTCGTCGGCGGCGCACGAAGCGGACGGCGGCGCGTGCTCCAGCGGCGGACCGGGACGTCCCAATAGCACCGCAATCGCGCGAGCGAGCGAAACCGGGAATCGGCAAATCGTCAATTCATCAATCAAAGCGCGCACGGCGCGCCGCTGCGCAGCATGCGGAAGTTCATCAATGCGCTCCTGGAGCGCTCGCCCAGCAAGCAGAAGATGCTGGAGAAGCTCCCAGCGCGGCCGCGCTCGCAGAGCGAGGTGGTGCGCATCACCTGCATCCTGATTGCCATCGTCTTTTTCGTGAGTAGCCCCGCCGATTTAACGACCTTTTACCGCCGCCCCTCGGCGCGCGGCTTTATTGACGACCTGCCGCGGCGATTTTAGGTCACCATTGCGCTGGTGACGACCCTCGCCATCCTCGGCGTGATGAAGACCATCTACGTGTGGGCGCTGCTCACCACCGACATCAACGAGGAGCAGGCGCTCATCAAGCACAAGCTGCACAACCAGGCCAACATTCAGAAGCTGAACAGGTCCCTTGATCGCGAGACAAGTACGTAGAAACATCGGAAAAGTTAGCAAACTAAAGCGGCCAGCGTTTGGAACGGTGCCAAATGTTGTGCAAGCGCAAGGAATGTGCAGTTGTGCAGGACGATGAAGCGGGGAAATCATTTTCGAATCATTATCGACGCGATTTCCATGCGAAAAGTAAACTATGCTTTGCGTGTCGTTTGAAAATTGACTCAACTAACGGTCGGCAATAAAGTAAAATAATGGAAAAATCAATTGGAAAGCATGTTTGATGAAGTTTTCAATTCACGAATCCGCGATATTATCAATTTTGTGGCATGACAAACTTACCTCTTTGGTCGAAAACAATACCCAAGGACATCCACAACATAAGAAAACATCAATTATTTTAAAATGGGCATGATTCAAACTTCGAATGCGATTTACAAAACATCATTCTTGTTTGCTTCTTCCCGCGCAGTGTACTCGTCAATCTGTCTGATCGTCGCCGGCTTCGGCTTCCAGCTGTCCTGCGCCTGCATCGTGCTGCTCTACGGCTTGCTGACGAAGAAGGCGCAGGCGATCTACGCGTGGATCATCTTCTCCTGCACGAACCTCGCCTGCCTCGGCATCGTGCTGCTGTTCATGGACCGCTTCACGAAGATACCCATCGACAACAAGGGCGTGGACGCCTGCCTCGAGAGCTTCGCCATCGCGGTGATCCTCTACGACGTGCTGCTCTTCTACCACAGCAAGGCGATGGCGCCCAAGAAGGAGAAGATCGTCGTGCGCGCGTATGGTGGCTACACGCACACCGTCAGCCCCAATCTCGAGCTGCCCGCCAAGCCGGCGGAGAATTACATTGTTTAAGCGTGTTGAGCTTAGCGAAACACCCACCACACACGTACCGTGAATGAAAAGCAATTCTAACGTCCCTCCCTTCCCTTTTCAGTTCCGCGTTGATCGCGGCGAATTCCTCGCGCTGAGCGATGCGCACCTTTAACGATACTCGTAGTCTAATCAACGATATTAACTTGAATTGAATTGAATTGAATTGAATTTAACTTATATGCAGCCAGTGCATCGCACTCTCTACCTGCGGGTGCTTGCGATTCCTGCGAGACACGCGCGTGAGAGCTGCTCTAATGTTAAATCTATATATTGAATCATTTACGATTGTTGACGAGATCTTGCGGCGACGCGCAGTGACGTCGGTAATCGTTTGGGACTTGGTGGTTTTTGCGAATGAATTACCGAACCGAATCTAGCATCGGCGGATCTGCGCGCCCAGCATTTTAAGTAGTACAAACATACCTTACGATTTTCAGTGAGAACAAAACAATGCCTTTTCCAAAAAGTAACAATGAAATTAAATTAAAGAATTACTAACAACACAACTTACAACTTGCGTATGTTGTTTAGACACTTGAACGAGTAGTATATCAATTTTCTGTGATAGAAAATCATTTCTAAAGTTACGGCTCTCTAATTAACTTGCTACCTTGTAACCATGAAGGAATGTACTTTATTCGATATTCTGACAATAAAATTAAATCAAATGTGCAGAAGGAGACATACTTTATTGCAGAGCCCTGCCATTAATAATCTATGAACCATAACTTAATAAATACTGCAACAAATCCGTTTAAATTTGACAGCATATTATTAATGAATGCACTTTGCTATAACTCCTTGTTTAAATTTCAACTTTATTGCTTTAAAACTTTCAGAATTCAGAGTTGTAGCTATTTTGAATAATTAGGGCAAGTTTAATTGAAAGAATGAACCAAATTTAATTACTTACTGAATTTGACAATTTATTAACCCTCTTTCTCCAGTGTGTTATATTTAACTTTGTAGTATTAATACAGAGTTAGAGTGATTTTTAATCAATTGGGTTGGTTTTACGAAAGAAAGGGATATGTTGAAGAAGATTGAATTGATTAAATCGCAAAACACATAACAAAACTGTGCACGTAGAGCCATCTATTGTCAACAAGAAGTACTATTCGTGAAAATGTAAAATTGTTGTTTACAAATTATAATAGATGACTCTAAATACACAGTTTTGGGATTTATATATTTTCAATATTGTAATTTTAATTCTCCGTAATATGCAAAGTGATAATATTGTTCTAGTCAGCTTAAAATTGGGAAATGGGGGTGGCAGACCAGTTGTTAACGCGCCATGGCATCGATACCCGACCACGAACAGCAGCGGAACGAATCCCGCTTGGGGCTGGCCTTCCAACTCGACTTTTCCGACCCTTTCAAGTATAGCAAGTTCCCGGGTTAGAAAACGCCGGGTTTACGGACCTCGAAGCATTATGTTTGTTTATTTGGATAAAATTGATTGCGTCGTTTAATCAAAGATATGCTTATAAACTGCACAGCATTATAATCTACACCCTTTTGTCTTACTCCTCAAGTATTGTTAATTTTATTAAATTGCTATGAAACTATTAGAGAAATCAACTTGAATCATTCCAGCATACATCCAACATACATCATCATGAGTGGTGGTCTTGTTGATGCACCCAATGCATGCAGCGCAAACGAATTATTCAATTGAACTGCTTTTGTATTTTGTAAATTTTTATTATTATTTTGAATCACTGGCGGATTGCGTGCCCAACGACCTTGGATCAGCTGATGGTGGAGTGTTCGCCGAATGACATCGGGACGCCAACAAAATGACTGCTCTTCAAATGATTTCAAACGACGCCACGCGAATTCGTTCCAATTTACACCCCAAACACTAAATAAACGTATAAAATGTTACGCAAATAAAGCTGACGGAAACGGCAATCACATTTCGCGCGGTATGCGTGGCCTATGCCGTTCTAGCCGGGTGCGAAATAAATTTGAATGCAGTGTTTGAAATTTCGAATGTTCAAAGTGGAAGCAGATAGATGGCGCGCATGCGCCTCACAGACAAATGATAGAAGGCCCGGTCCGCCATTGTTCCGTGTCTGCTGCATTTCTAACCGACGGCCCCGACGGCTCCGGGGAACGCAAAACACGGCTCTGAATTTTATTCGGAACCCCGCGAAGCTGAGCGCCGTCCGTGTCTGGGCGGCTTGTTTGCGTGGCTGCGTTGCGCCGATGGCCGTCCGGCGAACAAACGCGTCGCCGCCCGTCGCCAGGATGCCGAATGAAGTGAGTCCCGTCGCCCGCTTCACCCCCATTTGCAAGCGTTGTAAGCTCCACGCACATGCATGCACGGCAGCGTTTTTCAAAACGTCGATGCGTAATGAGTAATGGCTTGCTAGCCAGCAGTTGACTTCGCCAAGACGCGGATCGAATTGCGTAGCGCGAAATGCATGCCGATTACGACCGTGATGCTTGTTTATAATTATCATGCATGCCTCTGGAAATTCAATATTGTGCGTAAATAAATATTGCCCGGACACTTTCGTCCAAGGCACGAGTGTTTAATGTACAACATAATTGCTTGTATTTACTGTACATATGTTTGCTGTTCTGCAAAGGTTTGTGAGCTAATTGTTGTCCTGTGAATAGTTCTTAAGTGTTGATTGAGTGTGCTTAGTGAGTTAATTGTTTGTTTGCTTTTTAGGTGGTGTTAATCATGAACTGAAGTGAGCATCAGTGGCACAAGGCCAGGAGAATCAGAATTCATGTCTATTTTGTACTCTTAATTAAGTAATTGCAATTATGTCTGGGGGCCCACCACACCATCCACACAATGCGGCCTGGAATCATCTACAGGTAATGATCAGTTTTGATTTTTGTTGGTTGCTTTGGAGCTGATTGCTTTTTTTGTGTGTGCTTTTTGTTCTGCAAGATAACTTATGATTTGTTGTTAAGAAATACCTCTTGCAGGTGCCAAATTTTTTCCCACGCCAGCCCCAGCACGCCCACATGTCCAGCGGCGAGCACCCGATGATGCACCAGCCAACGTGGCACACGCCGACGACGGAGCCGCTGAAGACGCCGCACTCGCACATGATCAACCTGGAGCAGATGCTCTCGGAGCGGCAGTTCCAGCGGCAGGCGGCGCCCGGCGTCGACCTGACGCTGGCGCGCGGCGCCGTACACAACGGCGACCTGCCCACCGCCCCCATCAGCCTCAGCGTGCGCGACACCAACAAGATCAACAGCCTGGCGGCGAGCGCGCTGGAGCGCCAGGGCGAGCTGACGAAGGCCGCCAGCCCGAAGGCGGCGAGCCCGCCGACGGCGGCCGCCGCCAGCACGAAGAGCCCCACGCCCGACAAGCAGCTCAGTCCAAAGATCAAGAAGGTGAAGCGCGTCGATTCCATCTTGGAGCGACTCAATCCGCAGCTGGCGGAGCCCGAGGCGCCGACGCCGACGCCGCCGCAGACGCCGACGCCGACTCCGACACCGACTCCTACACCGACACCAACACCGACACCAACGCAGGCACCGACACCGACACCGACGCCCACCCCGGCCATCAGCCTCAGCGTGGCGCCGGTGCCGCCACCGACTGGCACGCACTCTTCGCACGATGAGAACAGCAACTCCAGCAGCACCGTGCCTACGCCGCGCGAGGAAGACGTCGTCTCGCCGTACAGTAATGAAGACAGCTTGGACTCTAACAAGAGTCGACGCAGTCGCAAGCGCAAGCCGGCGAAGACGATGAAGGTCACCAAGGAGGCGGACGCGCTGCCCACACAAGCAGATGCAGCGCCAGTCGCTGAAAGTACGCCCGTCGAGGCGCAGCCAAGTGAAGCCGGCAGCAATTTAACCCTCAGCCTGCCGGACGCGCATGAACGCAGCGAGGCGCTGGCGCTGGTGGAGTCCAATGTGGAGCATCCCGAGCGGCGGAAAGCTAGTCCAGAGCAGGACAGTCCGCGCAAGACACGGCGAAAAAACTCCTCGGACGATGAGACGATCGATAAGATCGCGGCGATGGTCGGCAACCTCGTCGGCGGCGATCAGCCGGACAAGAAAGCGCCAGAAAGCAACGAGAAGGAAGCGGTTGTTCCTGCGCCAGTTACCTCCGCTCCGGCCGCGCCGCCCATGGTAACGCTAGCCCAGAAGAAAGACTTTGTCGCCGTGGAAGATAAACTCGAGGAGATGTTCGCCGGGCTGGAGGACAAAACGGAGGAGTTGAGCACCTCGGGCGCGCTGGACGACAGCTCCATCTCCGACATACTGAACCTGAGCGCGTCGACCTCCGCTGTACTGGAGGTCAGCTCAACCAGCTGCTTCGACGTCCGGAAAAAGCCTATGCGCAAGAAGAAGAAGCTCAAAGTCAAGCAGCTACAAGAAAAAGCGAAGAATAAGGGAGGACGCGGCCTTAAAATTATGAAGAATGACTCTCCAAAGAGTAAGAAAGTAAGTACAATGCTTTGTGGCATCATTGTTTATAAACATTATTCCATGAATTGAAATATAATAATATTGCCAAGTTTTTGAGATTTATTTGCATTTTTGAGGTTGTGCTCAGTGCGCATTCGCAATTCACACAACCTCAAAAGTGCCTTTTTGTGTTAAAAATGGCTGAACGGAATCAGTCCAAAATAACCTTGAAAAGAAAGCGACAAAAGGTTCAATTTTGTGTTGTGAAAGTGTGATATTTCGACGGGTAGACTCTATACCTATTTTCTTTGTTATGCAGGTGAATGGGAAAGTAAAGTTTGATACGGCAAAGGACGTCTACGCCTACGACTCTGGCAGCAACGCATCCAGCAGCAAGTCGCGCGGGCCGTTCGTGCACATCAGCGGGCCGCGGGACTCGCCGCTCAGCGTGAGCGTCATAAATACGCCCGCCAACGACGAGGAGAAGCCCGCCAAGACCAAGCCGAAGTTCCACGACGACACCGACTTCCGCCGCTCGAAGGGCCTGCACTGCAGCACGCTGAGCCTCAAGTACGACGCGCAGACGAAGGACGCCTCGTGGCTGTGCGCGTTCTGCAAGCGCGGCCCCTACACGGCGGAGTTCGCCGACAACGACGCGCACTACACGCCCGGCGACCTCTTCGGCCCGTACGCGATTACCGCCGCGTGCGGCGAGTACGCGCGCCGCCTCACCGACCCGCACGACAAGTCCTTCAAGAGCAACAAGATCGCGCGCGCGCTGGACGCGGCGTCCGGCGCCGCCGCCAACCCCAAGAAGCGCGGCCCGAAGCGGAAAATCTCGCTGGCGGTGGAGCTCGCGCCCGATACTTCCGGCGAGCTGGGCATCGCGCGTCTTGAAGACGCCACGTACGAGGTGTGGGCGCACGAGGATTGCATCGTGTGGTCGCCGGGCATCTATCTCGTGGGGCCGAAGATCGTCGGGCTGGAGGAGGCGGTATGGACGGCGTCGAACGTCGCGTGCGCGCGCTGCGCCAACAAGGGCGCGAACGTCTGCTGCCTGAAGCGCGGCTGCACCAGCGTGATGCACCTGGGCTGCGCGTACCTCGCCCACTGGCACCTGGACGACGAGCACTACAAGGCGTTCTGCGCGGAGCACGCGCGGCGTCCTACCGAATAATGTGATCTGAATAAGCAAAGCAGCGCAGAACGATTATAATAAATTACCATGGCGCATTCACGAACAGGACATTTGAACGAGAATTTGATACGCTTACAAGTTATTGAATGATGATTGAATGGATTTTCGTCGCGGCTGCTGTGTCGTCGGCGGCAAGTTCATTTCGAAACAATTTTTGTATAAATTATGGCAAATTGTGTGTACAAATCGGGCGGGATTCGAGTCATGCAGATTGAAACTGGTTTTTAGTTTCTTATCCTGGCGCTACGTTGATTTAACATTATACATCTATATTTTTATTCTATATCATCGATTATGATGAGGTCCGTGATGAGGGGCAAACCAATTTATTTATATTTAGCTTTAAAGGTGGAACTGTTTAACAAATCAATTTTTATTTTTTACAATGAAATGATTGAATCATGTTTTATGCGTGTTGATTACCAAACAAATGAAGTGCATAAGTGACAAGAATCTTGCAAAACTAAATATTTACTACATATAGATAGCATTTAGGCATCTAGTGAACAAATATCTGAACTGACACTGAAATAACGTTCGATTAAGCATCAGAATAAAATCATGCAATGTGGGAACTTACATTGTAAATCTGTAAATAATGTGTAAATTTTCAAGCGCAATTGATTTGTAATGACGTGTGTAATGGATACTTTTATTACGTGTTTGCATTCGTGCGAACGTGCGCTCTGATTTTATTGTATTATTGATTTGTGTCGTTAGGTAGCACCGATAAATAATTCCAGCGCTATTGCGTTGGCTGGGGGCGGCGAGTTGAGCGATGTTGATGTGATGCGTTTGTTATAGACCAATGAGTTATTTACAATTTACATTTACCTTTTTTTTTTCTGTCGAATTTATACTTAAATTGTGATGTACTCGTAAATGGATTAGTTTGTCATGCGAAATTCGAGCTGTAGGCAATGTGTAACCCTCTGTTGCGCTCAAAATGATGTATCAGTACTGTATGGACGATATTTATTTGTAATCAGGCGATGACAGACAGAACACAGTAATTAAATTAATCATTATGTATGTTATGATTTGCGCGCGCGACGCGTGGGGAGGGATATCATTCACAAAATGAATAAAAACATGCAACACAAAAAGACTTGCAAAGAAGAAGTGGTTCGTTCAAATTCAATAAATACGATGACATTAAAATGCAGAAACTCAAACTCAAAAGAAACAGAATGCAGATCTATGAGAAATAATAAACTATTATAAGTGTACATAGATTTTCGAACGACTTTAGTATTTTATGTTGTGGTTTAAAACAAAGTTTCTTCAAGACGGTTGAATTGAAGAAGTATTCACTTTATGTGTATTTGGTTAAAATTCCTTTCCGAGTGCAATAGGAACTGTCGTAAACAACCGTGGTGTTTCTTCAATTGTTTGCACGAAACAACAACACGTTTTAAGATGTGAATACTTCTTTAAAAAAGCCTTCTAGTTTAAGTTACGTTTACTTTTGTTGATTCCTCGTTGCGCCTTTCTGTGAAAAACGTCTTTGTCGCACTGTGGCACATGCATAGGACTAGATTACTGGGTATAGAACTAGAGGAACTAGCATGTCTATGCATGCGCTCCAACTGGTTGCGTTGCGACTTGCGAGTCGAGCGGGAGTTGCGCGCCACGGATGCCCCACGCCGCAGCGACTTAAGCACGAAAGCACGGCCGACTTGGCTCCGGCTCGCAGACGCAGTTAAGTCAGTGAGTCAGTGCGGCAGCGCGAGTCGTGGCGTGAGGCAGCGTGGAAGGCATTCGTCGCAAGTCGCCGGTCGGTGCGTGCTTCGGCTCCGGTGTGCATCCTGCATCTTGCAGCCTCCCCCCGGTGCCCTTTTTCTAATCGCTCCACAGCGCGCGGCGAACTGGTTCAGGCGGCCGGTGCACTTCCGATGCGCTCGTGAACAGTGATTTGATGCGCAATTGGGTGTCGCACTGTTATGTGCAGGCGCGCTTTTGTAAAACTTGCGCTTAAGGCCTAAACTAAACACTCTGCAGCGGAAGAGCGCAGCGCAGCGAATCTCCAGCTATCCAATGCATGTCGTGGCGGCTTGGATTACGATTACGTGTTGATGGAAGACCCAAAATGCTGCACGTCCGCTGCTTCGTCTCGCTGATCGTCTTCATCGCGCAGATCTGCTTCGGGATTTCTAGTCAAGGTAAACTTAGAACATAAAACTTGAACCTAGACAAAAACTAGCGCATCATCTTTTTTAATTCATAACTTGCAACGAAGTATTAAGTTGAGTACTTGAGTATTCTTATCGCGCAGCTCGTGGGAATGCATGCGAAACTGTGTCGCGAATTCGTGCGGTTTGCAATCCCTATCATTGTTTTTGGCGTTGTTGGCTGTTTGTTGGCAGCCGGATGAATGCTCCAGTTCTCATTAAAAGTTTCCATCAAATTCGCCACTATGTTGCGCACTATGCGCTTAATTTCATAAATTAAACGCGCTAGATTTATTGCCGTTGAACTTGACGCGCGCGTCTTTGACTTTTCAACTTTAGTCGGTCGCAATCATTTGAATTAGAAATTAGCAGTGGCATTGATAGATGTTGATAGAAGTACCGGTACCAGCGTAACACAAGTCTTCTTCAAACGCGACTTAAAAGTTCCAAGCTGATTTTTAACATTTACTTTTCTAAACCAGGACTTTTCATCGCTTTATTAAATAAACCGTTGAGCACCGATTGAACGGGAATTGAGTAGCGTAGAGAAAATTGCAGAGTAAGGTGCAAAGGAATAGAAAATTTATGAAAGTTCTCTTCGCGCTCCTCATTCTGCTTCATTATTAGCCTATTCACTCGGCGGCATTGTGCGACATTGCACAATCCGTTCATTCGCAATTAAAAACGCATTTTGATAAGGTTCAATCAGCGGCGTTGCGCGCACTGCTTTGAAAACGTTTTACTGGAAGCGTGGAAGCGATAATCAACTATCTGCGCTGAAAGCGAAGGAAATGTTCATGCGGTTCATGCATTATGGAATGAATGCGTCAAACACTACGAGCGCTTGTAATACTGGTAGTGTTATCACTTATCACACGGAAGTTGTAATTTCGTTAAAGGAACAGAACCCGCATTATGAAGGGGGACTCGACAACTTTACATCTTCAGCACTTCACATTTCGTTTAATAGTTAATCATATTAAAGATTTCTTGGAAGATTAAACACGTTTCTAAACGTTGTAAGCGTTGTTCGTCGTTATAATTACATAAATTTTATTTGGGCTGATTTTAATGCGTTTAAAGGCCAAAAGTAAACACGAGTTCTTTCACCAAATGAATAAAATGAATTATTTATTTCTCGCCGCTGCACAATGGTCTAAATTTCAAGCACGTTGCACACAATGTATGGACACAACCCGGAACACGATGGAATTAACATATACACACGGTATTTGAGTGTTGAGCGTTGATTAATCAAAAAAAAAATGTACGAAAAACTTTCTTTCAATCGACAAGGCAGTTGCACAGGCTAATATTTTAGCAATTAATCAGTTGGTTCCGTATAGGTTTACACCTGAACAACCTGAGCAAGGCTTTTTATAGACGTTGTTTTTGCGTTGAGTTGGTAATGTTCTCATGGCAGGCGGAACGAATTGTGAGACTTTGGAATTTCGGAATATGATCATTATGGATCATTAGTTGCGGATCCAGCTGGCTGTGATGGCCGCCATGGTTACCGCGAACAAAACAAAACATTGCAACTGTCACCACGCGCTTTCAACGCAAACGCACCTCGCATCCGTAAATTTTGTAATGCAAACTCGAAATCATCAGTGAGAATGTTCAACGCCACGAGGATTGTGCGCTGCATGCGGGTGCGCCACCCGCCGCCGACCGCCATGTCGATGTCGGCGCTCGCCGGCGGCCTGCTGCGCCCGGCGCCGGCGTGCTGCCGGCTCGCCGTGCGGCTGCCGCCGCGCCTCTGCCAGCACACGTCGCCGCTGCTGCTGGCGGCCAGCGAGGAGCCGCCGAAGCGCCGGCGCCAGAGCGCGTGCCAGATCGACATGAAGTACATCTGCCCGCCGCCGCCGCCGCCGCCGAAGAAGGGCCGCCGCTGGTGGCTGTGGCTGCTGCTCTCGATGCTCATGGGCATGTTCCTCGTCGCGAACTTCGCGCCGGACAAGATGTGCGAGTGGAAGTGCCGCGAGAGCCCGCTCTACACGATCCTCGCGCCGATGGTGATACTGCGCGAGCGCGACGAGGACGTCGACGAGGAGTGCCAGCCGTTCGCGGAGCGCGAGGCGCACGCCAAGGCGATGGCGGCGGCGGCCGCGAAGGAGGCCGCGCGCGTCGAGGCGCTCCGCGTCGCGGAAGAGGAGCGCAAGGCGGAGGAGGCGGACAAGTGCAAGTGAGCGATGGAAGCGCGCGCGACGCGCAGCCGTCTTCCATGAATCCTAACCTCTTGACAGGCTCAAATAAAATTTGATTCAATTTAATGCATGGCGTTGTCTTTGCTGTTTCTTTTATTGCACATTTTGCTGCTTTGTTTTGTGATGATCAAGTCGGCGTTCACTCTTCACCTTTCGATTGTTTCAAAAGCAAAACAAAAGTTCGCCGAAGTCAAAGCATGCTGTGATACGAATTCAATAATGCACGAAACAACCGTCATTAGCGCGCAGTTCGTCTTCGCCTCCACGATGAGCGACACTAGTTACGCGCTGCACAAGGCGGGCAAGTTGGCCAAGTACGCCGACCAGCCATGGAGTTTGATCCGTTTCGATAGAGGCGAGCGGTTGCCACCTCCGGTCCCGCCGGTTCCTTCCGAACATCCAGCTCTTCCCGAAGCCGCGAAGTCCGCAAGTGGCAACAGTGGCAGCGGCACTACCACGGCCCTGCTGTCCTGTCATGAAAATCCGTTCTTCGCTTATCTCCAGCTGCAGCAACAGGTGCTGCTGCGAGACAATGACGGCAGCGCGGACTGCAACAATCCTGAGCTGCCGCCGCAGCCTGGCCCGTCGTCGGACTCGCCGTTCCAGGGGTTGCAGCGCAAGCGGAAGGCAAACTTTGAGGCGGCAGGATCCAGCGCGGCCAAGAAGTAGATTGAAGATTCGATATCGGAATCCTTGTACAATGTTGAATTGGCAATATTAAAGCTTCTGAATGCATGTTATCCATCGCCAGGTATAACTACATAGGTCTTTTTTTGTTCTTATCACACAAAGTTTAACTATATATAATTATTTAACTATATAATAATGTCCAAACGTCCTCTTTTAGGGGAGGACTTCTTCTTATTTGACTAATCGAGACTTTGGGACTATTTACGCAACGCGTGTTGGAAAATATTCAATATCTTCCGAACGGGTGGTCCCCTTTAATGTTTCTTTGTGAATTCAGATTGCTAAAAAGACGCTCTTTAAGGTACAGCACAGTAAAGTCCGCCCAAAAGGCGTGAAGAATCCGAAAATAAACCCTAGACTTTGGTCATATTTATAATGAATTTTGTTGATATTTTAGAAACGCATATTTTCCCAACGCGAGGTCTTTAAAAAAAGTTCCTTTACAGATTATGATAGCAAAAAGATGCGCTTTAAGATACAACCCAGTAATGAAAACTCAAAATATGGAAACTACCCCAAAAATGAACCGTAAAATTTGGCACTTTTCGTTTGATTTTTTTGAAAGACGCGATGGAAAATTCGCTATATTTTCCGAACGGAAGGTCCTTTTTTAAGTTTCTTTGTGGTTTAGTATAGCTAAGAAGACGCTCTTTTTGATACAGCACTGTAAAACCCGATCAAAATATAGGAAGTGCTATCTCGATATAACGTACCTCGCTATAGAGGATATCGGATATAACGGACAAATTCCTGAGTGCAAGGTTACCTCGCCATAATGTAAAATGTAAAACTGCCACTTTAAATGCAATTTCCTAACTTTAACGCAAGAGGGCCATATTTAACATGCATTACGTTGATTACGTTATGAAATAGCGGACAATCGGTTGTATTAGTCCGTTCGAGCGAGGTAGGTGTGACCTATATATGGACAATTTAACCGGTCGCCGTCACCGGCCTCGGTGGTGCAGTGGCTTGGGGCGCCGTCACTCACCGCCGAGGGTGCGGGGCACCGGCGCCGGTGTGGGTTCGAATCCTGGTGGGGCCAGGATTTTTCTGGACTTTTCTGTGTATTTCAGGTTGCCTATCTAAAATGCTAACATAAATCTACTGCAGGAAGTGTTATAATGAATAAATCAAGTAAATAATATAATTAAACTAAATAAATAAATTAAATTAATCAAATTTTAAAATATATATATATTTTTTTTAATTTCCAAGGACGTTTTCGTCTAGAAGAAATATTTTGCGTGTTGTTATAAAAATATTGTGAACCAACTGAACAATTCTCCAATAATCTTGAATGGAAAGCACAGACGTGAAATATTTATACTTTTATAGATTTACAGTTTTGTAGGCTAAGAAAGTCCAAACAGAACCAAAACTGAAGATGTAAAAAGATTCGGATAGCTAAAGAGTTGTTGCTCTTAATTACAACACGCTAAAAGGCTCCAACGTTTGGCAACTTTTCGATTCATATTTCCCGAACGCTAACTTTGCTAACTTTTACCCGCTCAATGGCATGAAAGTGCCCTAAAATGGACCTCAAAGTTAGGCAATTTTCAACATTTTTCAAAAAACACGCGATGGGAAATCCTTCATATTTCTTGAACGCTTCGTCGTTTTTTAAGTTTTCTTGCATATTCGGGTAGCCAAAGAGTTGCTCTTTATTGTGCTGCTAATTTTAACCCGCTCAAGTACCTGGAAGTGTCCTAAAATGGACCTCAATGTTTTGCAATTTTTCGCCTTTTTTCATTCATGCATTACGTTGATTACGTTATGAAATACCGGATAATCGATTATATTGGACCGAGGTCCGCTCCAATTAGTTCGTTAGAGCTAGGTAGGAGTGCACCCGAATATCAACCATCAAATTTGGTTATATTTTTATATATTTTAGTTGATAGGAATTTCTAATTTAATCTTACAGAGTCTAATACTGCTATTCAAATTGTGCTTCTGATGGAACAAATAAAGAAGCAGGTAGAATGCGACATTTGGTTCATGGTTCTTGGTTTTTGGCTCATTTCAAAATGGTACAGTGCTGAGAAGTGTTTTTTGGGAGTTTGGGATGGCTGTGATAACTATGACTGTGACGTCTGTGACGAAGCACCTGCAAACGCAAAGAAACCCTCGGTCTCAGCATCGCGCGTCGGGTTGCTGGGCTTCCAATTCCTCGGAAACGTGGTAGCACTTTTGTCGTTCACACGTCCACGTTTACGCTGAATGTTAAAGCGGTTAAAGGTTTCATGCTGTGGCATAATTCCACGGCGTCCACTCGTATTCCTCGCTGTTTGCTCTTCATCCTCTGCACTCTGCTTATTTGCCTTTGTGAAGATGATGACGATGACTGAGCTTCTAGATGTCCGTTTACCGGGAATTCCAACCAGTGTCAGTTCATTTCCACTTTCCAGTGATTCTTGATGCTAGCTTCCGAATTTTTGGTAGAACTAAGTCTTCAATGACTAGTTTCGACTGGGGACAACGCACAACGAGTTTTTCAAACTCCCACGATCTGTTTATGGAAAGTTGCGCGAGCGCAGCGCGGCGCTCGATGGAAAAGCATAAAGAGGTAACAGCGCAGAGGCAAAGGTAAAACTCGCCGCGGACTTGCTCTTCGTCTAAATCGTCTACATGGCTAAACCTCTACAGCGTCGCGCGCGTGGCGTCCATGCCAGCGCCATTAGGGCGAAGAACTATCTCCGACGCGAAGAGAGAAACACCGAGCGCGATGTTTAGCTGAGCCGTTGAGTGCTTACGTGCTTACGTGCTTAGTGCTTGGTGCTTAGCGGTTATGACGAACGCTGCACACTGAACTGCGCGCCGATTTCGCAATGCAAATATGTAATGTAATGGCGGTGATGGTAATGGCACCCAAAGCGCCCAACAACGTGTCCAGTTTCCAGCTTTCCGCCGGCTGCTCCAAAACGCAATATCTCGTGTTTTGCAAACAGCTCGCAGATCACGGGCGTGCATTGTAATACTGCGCACTGAAATAGATTTGTCACTGTTTTCGCAGCGGCACGTTGATAGTGTTGATACGAATTGATTGCTGCGCTCCGGCTGCGCATTGCGAAAGCTCCGGGCGGGCCCGCCGGCTCGAACAATCAGTCTTGCGTCATGTTCCATGTTTCAATTGCGATCCGCCGGGCGCAGCAACTCATTAAACGTTTTATTCGCAAGTCGCAAGTCGCAAGTCGCGACATATTCGTGTCTTGTTGCAACTGCAAACGGCGCACGCAGTTTATTTCAGATTGTGAGGCGCAGATCGATGCGAAAACATCATCAGCGCTGCAATTAGGTAGGCGTGCGTCGGGCGCATATTTTTGGAAAAGAACAAAGCAACAAATATGCAGCCGCAGCGGATTTGATTTCAATTTCGCGTGTTTTGTAAATTCGCGCTCGAAATAGCGCTGGATTATGATCGGGGATATGAATTTAATTGCAAATTAAAATTGTAACTGCAACTTATGACATACATTGAGTATTAAGTATTGAGTATTGGGAATTGCGCATTGCGCATTGCGCTTTGAGGAAATGCGGTGCGGCGTTGCGCAAGACTCGCAGTGCGTGGGCTCGCCCTGCGCGCAATCGTGGTGGGCAAGACGCGCTTTTTCAATAAACTCTGCTATAAAAGCATTAATTACACATGCTCCACATACACACTTTCGTGCCGCGCGGCCGCCGCTTTTCACTAAATATTGAAATATGCACGGAGCATAAAATGCGGCGCGGCGGAAAGTTAGAAAGTATGGAAGACACGGCTGCGCGCGCCGCGCGCCAATTATCGCCGGGCCGCGATTCTAGTCCAGATTCGCGCATTTTTCCCGCGCGCATGTTTACACGTGCGATGTGCATTCTGCGTTTTACTGCGCTTCCTGTTATGTTAAGCGGAGCCGCGGTAGAGTTTCGAAATGTGTATACCACCTTCGCTCCCGGTGATTGCATCTGCAACTGCAACTGCAACTGCAGATGCATCTTCGGCGCGGCGCTTCTTCTACCTGTTAGATGCGCTGGTACTTTACCTGCGCGCTGGTCGTGAACTCGCCATGCGCCACGAAAAGGTGAAGCAAGCTGGTTGAGTCACGGGCCGCTCGCTGGTGAGCTGCTGAGCATCGCGCCCGATTCGTCATTCTTCGGCGCAACAATGCCGAGATTCACTCGCCGCGCATTGTCCGCGCCGCGCCGGAGAAGAGACCGAAAGCAGAAAGCAGAAAGCACCGCGCGGCAAGGTGCAGTCAATAACCCGAGCGTCCCGAGCGTCCCGAGCGCAAATCACAAGCCCTGAGCATGCGCACAGCCACAGCAAGACGTTTGAAGTTCCTTGTGAAGTCGTGAAATCGTCATACTCATAATGCGCTTGATTAGTTCACGGCGACATGGACGTGGAATGGATGTATTCATGCGTTAATTGAGGAAACTTGAGGGCGCCCACATTCATTAAAGCAGTAAGCAGCACGCAGCAATTAGCTGTCCTCCTCCTCCGCGGCTGAAACCAAAAGTTGCAAAGTCGCACCTTCGGAAAGCGCGAGCGCGCCGCGAAATTGGCGAACAATGCGGCGACAATTATCGAATTGCCGGTGCCTGGCACTGCCGGCGACAAGTGCACAAAGCAACCAAGTATACAAGAAGCAATAAAATCGCCGCGGCGACGGCGCGCGGCCGCGTCAGCAAATAAATGATATTAAATAGAACGAAACATAATGAAAGACACTTAAGCCGTGTAAACGGCGTCGCGTGCTCCTGCTCCTGCTCCTCGGCGACGTGTTTTATTGGCGTTAGTCAGTAGGTCATGCGGCCCCGCGATCAGCTCATTCATTTGCGATCCGCGCGCCGCGATTCGCCGTTCTGCCGGCGCAAAAACAAACAACACTGGCTGCATTCAACAGTCAAAGCCTTCTTGCATAACAAGCATCAACGTTTCTTCATTCTTCATTGCGTTGCGCGATTAAATAAATAAAAGGTTTTTTGATCTTCGGCGGGCTTACGTCTCTCGTCTCTCCGTTCTCGTCGCGCGTCTCGGGAACATCGACATCTCTATCGGGCGCAATTAAGATGCTTTCAGTCCACATGTCCACGAGCTTACAATCTTTATGATTATAGCCCTTCAATTGGGAGGCGGCGGCTATTTTCATTCCTCTTCCTGCTGGAAGTGGCTGGCGCTCGGCGCGCAACTCTTCCACGGAATGCCGGCGCGCTATTTTTATGTCCGCCATGTCGGGCGTGCAGACATGCAAGACGCTCAATTTCCCCGTTTCGCAGAAGCTATTTATAGGGCGGGTTTCGGCGTAAATAGTTCTCTAAGGCCTCTCTAAGGCCGCGCGACGCACTAAGCACTTTTCTTGCCTTTGCTGTTCGCAGTTGCTTCCCAGTCTGCTTTATAGTTTATCGCATTGTAAAAGCTGATAGTTCTTGGTATTCCGAATTCGGCGCTCGGAATTCCGAATGGGAATTCGTTACGGATCTTATTGACTGTGCAAGTTGGCACATCTGTTGATGTGTCGGAAGCTTGGGTTGCGTTTGTGGTCTTGTGCATTTGCAGCCTGGCGGAGTGGCAGGTTGGGGTCCTCACCTTTTCGGGGTATCGGCCTCTACCTCCACCGGAAAGCCGTGTTTAGTGTTTACACTTTACGTAATGCCGCATTACATGTGTTCTCATGTTCGGCGTGAATCTGTGCGGATGCGCAACCGGGGTAAATCACAGGATGTTGCCCAGGCGGTTTCCTCATCATCCTCATCCTCCTCGCAGTGACAGGAAGCATCCAGCCGTCCAACGGGAGTTCCATGTGAACAGTGTCTCAGTAGAAGTCTGAGCGCTTTCCAAATGCATCGAATGATGCGTCATTCTTGTTCTGGGTGCTTTGAGATGGAGTCGCAATCCGTAAACATTTGCGATTTGCCTGATTTGTTGATTAATAAACGCTGCTTAGTAAACACAGGATGTGCATGTGGGAAACTGGGTCGCTCATCAAATCGCCTTTTTTGTTTTCTTCAGCGCGCAAAGTGAGATGCAAAACGACGGAAATTGGAGCGCGAGCGCGCGGAACAAACGCTTCGCCGAAAGAATGCGCGCTGGCCGGGCCAGTAAACCAACTGCGCGCCTCCAAACAACGTTAAAAACTTTGAACTTTACGCGGCCGCCACCGGCCGACGATGAATATTCATAAGTCAAGGCTGGCGCGCGCCGGCAGCGGCCAACAGGTTCTGCAGTGCACGAAATGGATGGGCTTTTCTATTTGTTTAGCGTTTAGGTGGTTTTGTTTGCAGCTGGCGACGAACGGTTTTCCGCCGCGACACCGATGCGAGCGTGTTACATCTTCGCGTAACGAGCGGCCTTATTAGCGCGCGGAAGGCGCTCGATGTTATACAGCGCACTTCGCTTAACCTAGCTTAACCTCAACTTAGCTTAAGCAACTTAAGAGCGCTCGGCGGCTTTGCTTTAATTCAACATTTGCTCGACATTTGCTGCGGCTCTGCTCGCATCAGTTGCGGAGCGTTGCTAATCGCCGGTCCGAGGGCTGGGCAACGTCAAATCAACGCGCACGGCTTGTGGAAGTCTCGGAACTTGGGTAACTAACTGCGGTGCGATGTGCTGGAGTGGATATTATTGGCCGAGGACGGTCTGGACGCAGCAGAAGCGAAAAAAGAAACAGATAAGCACCGTTGACCGTTTGCCGAAGGCCCAGATTTCTTCTTACACTCTAATCGATTTTGTGTGTTCGAGCGTTGCGGAGTGACGCGCATAAATCTCGCAGCGCACACCGGCGAGCACTATGAGCCGTGATGAGCATTGCGGGATCGCACAGTTCACGGCAAATTGGCAGTATTATCGAAATGATGCACTTTCAACCATCGAATCGCATCGAATCGGTGAAACTGAAACGGATTTTTTCTGTTACATTCCTATTTTAACGCAAAGAAACACTAAACTACGCACTTTAAACACTTTAAACATTTAAATCTAAAATACGAACAGTACCAGTTGATAGAAACAAGTTATTTGCTTATTTTGTTTGTTGAAATGCTCGAAATTTGAATTAACGCTTATGATACTTTTCGTTGCCAACAGATGTCGCGACTTACACGCTTCCGAGTTTTAATTCTAATTTTTTTCGTAAAATCATTATGTTTTGTCCTTTTTTGGGTGGCGATGAATGATGAATGGTGAATAATTATCAATACGCATCTTTAAGGTGTGGTATTAACACATTTCAAAGCTTGCGAGTTGAAACAGCGAGGCAGCAAAAGGAATTTATTAAACGAGTAATCATTTCTGATTTCTTCATTCGCGTTGCTAAAAAATACAACGGTTGTTAATGATTTCTTCAGATGGCAAGAACATGATGAGCTCAGATGAACATATGCACACATAAGTAACACATTTGAAATTCGTCGCTTACGTACACATACACTTTAAATTGAAGGCGCATTTTGCGAGCCGAAATGGCGATTAATTAGATCATTGCCGCCATGTAAGTACAGCCGTTTCAATGCTAACAATAATAAATCGCGATGACCTTGCGGCGCGGCGGCGTGTCGTAACAATCTATTGCGACCATGCAGTTACAATTACAAAACTGCCGTGCGCTGCACAAGAGACGAAACAAAAACAACGTGCATTTTACGAGCCCCGCCCATTGTTCAAACTGCAATATCAAACATTAAACCGATTAAACTCAATCGCGTGTTTTCAAACAAAGTCTCGAGACTGGGAGTGAATAAAACGAGGAAAACGCAGTGCTTAAACTCAACTTAATGACTTGTGCCTGCGCCTGCGCACAATGAGTAAACTTTCAAAAGAAATTCTACATTTACTTTATTTTTATTATTTTTATCTGCGGCGCTTCGGCAGGCAATAACCGTTATCATTTGCGTCTCCTGCGCGCCTCTCATTATGATCCATGATGGCGGAGTGGTGGAGCGTGCACATTCGCATCCGCCGAAAGTCACATCGTCATCGTGCGATCATAACAATTTAAAACAATAGCACCGCAAGGTTTCTGGAGCAGCGCTCTGCATATACAAATACACAGAACGCTTCGCACTCGACGCTTCAGCATGAGAAAGGAACGAGCAAGCGAATGCCCGTAATTGTTATAGTTAGAGTTGTAAACTGTAAGTATGTAAGTGCAAACGAGAATACGAAACAAGCTACGATATTCAAGCAACAAGAAACGAGAAATTACTTGCATACGGACGCTATATTATCAAGTTTTGAAACGATTTGCAAACTGAAACGGTCGGAAGTTGAAGTTGGAATGATCTGTAGTTCAATCTCAATCTCAATCTCAATCTCAATGTGAATATGAAAGAACAAATCGAATACAACGAACGTTGTGATTGCGTTCTTTGTGCGATTTTGATTTCCATTTTTCAAGAGGAAGAAAGAATCACATTATGTGTTTGTTTGGTGTCGATGATGTCTCTCGGTGCGGTGTACTCAGTCTCAATGCGAAGCGCGAGAGCCGCGAGAGATTAAAATCGTATTTATCGTGTAATTAAACCGAACGGTATTTTTACATTTTTCTATGAAAATTGCGCGCGGCGTTTATCCCTGAACTGGCCGGGGCAATTACGTGCTCCATTCTCTGCGCTAACGATGCTGCCTGCAGTTTATCCACGTACGGCGGCGGCCGCATTATGAAAGCGTTTTTAATTCCGATTCCGCGCTACACATTACGGACCGGCCAACATGCCAACATGCCAACAATCCGACATTGTTTGTTACGCGCGCGCGCGCGCGCGCCGAGATGTTTAATGGAAGAATAAACCATTCGCGCCGGCAATAAAGCGGATTTTTATGAACTTTCCTCATTCCTGCTGGTGCCGGCGCGAAGATAACGCAGCGGGCATGCGCGGAGTGCAGGGGGCGCTGAAAATATGATGAAGATTACGTATTTTCAGAAGGCACCTAGTCAAATATTTATTAGTGTTTGGAGTCGGCACGAGGCACCGACACGTTCGCTACGTTGCGTTGCGAAACTGTATACAAATCGCGGCGGCGGTTGAAGTCTTGATGCTTGCAGGCGCGCTTCATTTTGTTTATTATAAATTGAGTTCCAATTGCAATGTGCTGCTGTGTCAGCCGGTGTTGAGAGCGATGTTCTACAAATCTACAATGTTTAGTGATTGCAGACTGTGTTTGCGCCCGCCATAGTTTCAAATCACGCCGCGCGCTGAGCGCTTTATTATAAACAATTAGAATTAATTTAGTCGGCGCATAATTTCATCATTTAATCATCGTTTGTGGATGGCGATCGTTTATTGCGTTAGTCAGCGCATAATTGATGTAATTATGACTAATAAATCCGCATTAATGCATTCGACTTTTTAAACATGATGTGTTACTTAGACGTTGGACTAACATGTGCTGCTTTGCTTGCAGATTGCGACTCCGAGGGCGATTGCTTAAAATGCGGGCCGGTCGGATGCCTCAAATGCGCCGAGTATCTCACCTACCCGTCCAGGAAGTGCGTCTCCAAATGCCCGCACGGCTATGGATCTCAGTGGAGCAACTACGCCGACTACATGGGCCGCATCTGCGTGCATCGCGGCGGCTTCCTGGGCCTGTCCAACGAGTCGCTCACCGTGCTGATCGGCGTGCTCAGCGGCACGGCGCTGTGCGTCGTGATCATCGCCTGCGCGCTCGTCTACATGCAGTACCGGCGCAAGCAGCAGCTCAATGCCAGCGAGCTCGGCAGCGACCTGGACGACACGCCCGAGCGCAAGGAGTTCCTCAAGCAGCTGGAGATCCTGCGCCCCTACGCGCAGACCTTCCTCGAGATCCTGAACGACTCGCGCCGCCAGCTGCGCGAGTCGCATCGTGACGGCGACCATTCGGCGATCGCCGTCTACCGGCCGATAATACGCGACCTCGCCAAGATCCTGCTGCTGCTGAACCGGCCGGTGGAGCAGATCTGCGTGCCCGACGACTGGGAGCACCTCTTCGCCTGGGGCGAGAAGACGCTCAAGCGCTGCAAGCGCATGAGCGAGGTCTCCCAGCCGCAGGTCGCGCAGCTGATCAACTTCCTCCAGACGCCGATCGAGCCCGAGCCGCGCACCGGCACCACAATGTCCACGTTCAAGCCCGACCAGCCGTACGGCTCCACAGCGAGCCTGCAGCACGCGACGATCAAGACGCTGGGCGAGCCCTATGAGAATGGGCTCAATCCGCAGTGGAAGTTCGATTACAACATGATCAACAGCAATTCGCAGTTCAATCCGATCTTGTGGAAGAGCAGCAAGGAAAGCCTGCAGAACGGATCGTACTTCCTGGACGACGACTGCTGTCAGCTAGGATTTCGGCCGCAGGATGAGATTACGACTGAATTGTGATGCGCGCTTTGTGTATTTTGTTTTTAAAACTTTTTGTTGCTGCTGGCGAAAGCTTGGTTTGTAAATATTATGATTTCACTCACATGTATGAGCCTAACGGATGTTATTTTAATCGATTTCATTTAGTATTATGTGCTAGTCAATTTTTCTACCACTAATTAATAACTTACCTTCTTCAGTTGTACATAAATGTTGTATTTATAAAGTAATGTTAGGTCACCTCGGCGATGTGTGTTTTAGAGCAATTTCTAAGTTGTTTTTGTCTATAATTCAAGCAATAAAATTATGATTTGGATATGAGATTACCATTCTACGCCCATTTTCCTTTTGATATATAGTCCAAAAGTGCCTAAAATGTAGTTACTTCCGGTTTAAAATTAAAAATTACTTCAAAGTACATGCATACATTTAGATATTTCAAACCACTGCTAAAGCTTCATGTGAGGGCGCCACCTCTCGGAGCACGATCATCGATTTTACAAGTAGCATTCAAATTAACGATACGTTTTTCTTGATAACATGTTCTTCGCTTAATCAATAAATACGACCTTGGTATCAAAAGAAAGTATATTTAAATTCGCTTAATATATCAATTAGATTATACTAGAGAGCAGTTTATTTACGAGAAATATTTACATTTAAGAAAACATCTAAGTTCATGTGTTTTAGTGCCAATCTTGACCACAGCGGCCTGTTGCGCTGCGCCCAGGCACCAGTCCGACCAGTCCATCCAGTCCATCCATTTCCTATTGTTCCAGCTGACTCCAGGTATTCCAGTTTCATCAATAATTTACACAACTATAGTAGTCTAATTACTAGTTCAATATTAAACTTCAGAATTAGAAACGTAATGTCAAATCAATAAAATACATATTTACTTAGGCGCATGTTGTCCATCGCTTGAAATATTCATGCATATCATGTGATGGTGTAGTTTCGCTCGTTTTGTTTGCGGTCTTGGACGTAACCCATCAAAGCATCAAACCACACCAAACCCGACAAACGTAGAAAGAAATATTTATGTGTGAAATTAGCTGTTAACAATGGTAATATGCAATATTCTCGAGTTTTCAATCATCATGTAATGCTTTTATTGTTCCAGGACGAGTTTATAAGTAGATATATTAAGCTTCTTTGTGTTCCTGTGGTTCTAGTCGTTATTGCAGCATCATCTCTTCATCGGATTGAAGAGGGCCATGTCGGTGTTTATTACCGGGTAAGGCTATCCCTTGAAAATGTACAATGATTAAATGTTGTGCAATGTTGTGGTAGCTTCAAAAGTTGTAATCATTGTAATGATTGTTCAAGGGTGGAGCCCTCCTGCCACATATAAGTGAGCCTGGTTTTCATCTAATGATACCACATTTAACATCATTCAAATCAATTCAAGTCACACTGCAGACAGATGAAGTGAAAAATGTACCTTGTGGCACCAGCAGTGGTGTTATAATCTATTTTGATCGCATCGAAGTGGTCAACTATCTAAAGAAAGATGCTGGTGAGTTAGTTTACTGACCATTTTAGTACATTCTTATTTTGTGCTAATTTGTGTGGTTTCTGCTCCAGTTTATGATATAATTAAAAATTTCACTTGGGAGTATGACATGACTTTGATCTACAACAAAATCCACCATGAACTGAACCAGTTCTGCAGTGTGCATTCGCTGCATGAGGTCTACATCGATTTGTTTGACAAGATCGATGACAACTTGAAGTCGGCGCTGCAGAGTGATCTGCAAGCTGTTGCGCCCGGCCTGACGATCCACGCGGTGCGCGTGACCAAGCCAAAGATTCCCGAAGCAATTCGGAAGAACTACGAGCTGATGGAGTCCGAGAAGACGCAGCTATTGATTTCGATGCAGCACCAGAAGGTGGTGGAGAAGGACGCCGAGACCGAGAAGAAGAAGGCGATCATTGAAGCGGAGAAGAAGGCGCACGTGGCGAAGATCGAGTACGAGCAGAAGGTGATGGAGAAGGAGTCGCTGCAGCGCATGGCGACTATCGAGGACGAGATGCACCTGGCCAAGGAGAAGGCGATGGCGGACGCCGAGTTCTACAAGCGCAAGCACGAGATCGTCATCAACAAGGAGCTGTTCACCAAGGAGTACGTGGAGGTGCGCAAGTTCGACGCGATCGCGCAGAATAGCAAGATTTATTACGGCCCGGACATTCCGAGAATGATGGTGCAGCCGGGGTGTACCTGCGAGGCGAATTGATGCCAATTTAAATCGGATGACTACATCGGATCCCAAATGGGATCATGAAAACAAAAATCACAAAATTAGGGTTTACTAATCAGGGTTAGCGTTATAAAGTGTTCATTGTTCATTGGATGTCTTATATGGTTACTGTATTTAATGGTCACTGTATTACGCGTTGTCAATGGATGCCTCACGGCGCATTACCGTTTGATGTTTCGTGTGCGAGTTAACTCGTCTGGAGCACTGAAAATATTAAAACAATTGAAGAAGTAAACAACCACTTGCGTTTGAAACAATTGAAAACGATACACATCGAAACTTCTTCAATTGTTTTTAAAGACAGCTCCAAACTAACCCTACTCTGCTTGTTTTATGTATAAATGTTAAAGTGTTTATTGACTGTCTCAACATGAATTAAACATTGAAGCAAAGTTACATTTCTTTTTCATTAAAACCTAGGGAATACTTTGTTGATGTATAATGCCGCATAAATGCAAGTGGCAGTACATTGTAGAGGTGCATCTGGAAGTTATTTGCCACTGAAACGAGAAATCGATGTTAATTTACCGAACTGTTTGTGCTGAACTTGGCCATAACTTACTACCCGCCTTTGTGGCCACCGTAGCCACCGCCCTTCCCGCCTCCGCCGCCACCTCCCCAGCCGCCGCCGCCGAAACCACCTCCACCAGTGTGCTGGCCATGTCCGTAGCCACCGCCGCCGAATCCTCCGCCTCCGGTGTGTCCACCGCCGCCGCCCTGGTGACCGCCGCCATGGCCTCCGCCTCCGTGCCCACCGCCGCCGTGCCCTCCGCCGCCGTGTCCTCCGCCGCCATGTCCTCCACCTCCGAGCCCACCGCCGCCAAATCCACCTCCTTTACCGCCGCCGCCGCCAAATCCGCCTCCGAAACCGCCGCCCTTCCCACCGCCGAAGCCGCCGCCTCCTCCACCGCCGCCACCGCCTCCGAAACCACCGCCGTATCCTCCGCCATATCCACCGCCGCCGTATGCAGAGCGCTTGGTTCTTTCGTTCTTCAATTCTTCATTTTCTGTTTCAGTGTAGGCGTAGGAATCACCCTGTAGCCGCTGTGAAGAGTGGAAAGTCAAACTTGAGCTGCGTACAGGCGTCGCTGCCAACGCACTGAATGGAGTATCTCCATCCACCTCTATTCAGTGCGTTGAAAGCATATGGAAGACAACACGCCTATCTGCACGCAGCTTTAGTGCACTCAGTAATGTAAGATCATCTGTAATTTATTTACCTGACCACGTGCATCATACGGTGCAATGAAGTAGAAGATCGGCCCGCCCTGATTGAAGGATCTGTCCGCATCCGGGATGACATTCGAGCTCACTTCGTCCGCTGAAACCGGATTGTAGCCGGCGCCGCCTTCGCGATAAAGGTACACCACGTCGGGTGAGATTCCCTGGGAGGTGGCCGCCCCCAGGAGCACCGCCGCCAACAAGAACACGTACATTTCGCAACTGATCCGTCGGACATCGTCGTATCGCTTATATAAGCGTCTTCAACTCGCGATCAAAGTGTGAAAATCCAGTCACGATGGAACAAAACATGTATCCCATGACGTAATACTTTTATACAAGGAAAAACAATAATTGTTCGATCGTTAATTAGATGATATGGATTGGCATTGAATGCAAAATAGATAATTGAAACTGGCGTTGCGTTCAACCAATTTTAAAGGAAAGTTTGAATATTGTGTAGGTACGTGTACATCATAGAAAAGTCCACGAATGTTTATTCATTATTATCCTGTAAATGTTGTGATCGTGGAGATAATTGTTATTAAGTAGAAATAATAACTCTCAAGATTGAAGGATTCAATCACGGCGTGGAAAATTTGCGCACGTGCAAATCATAAAAACCGCACATTGTCCTCAATCCCGGAATCGCTCGCCGTTGCATAATCCGCCAGCGCCGCGCGCCGATTCTTATTAACGATTTGCATTAATTGCGCGTCGCGAACGCGAGCGGCGGTCAATCAAATCTCGTGTGCATTCACACCTTCATAAGCTTGATTTGAAACTTTCAACTGCATGCACGCTGCGGTGCGCACGCGCACGCCGCCGGCGACGCGGCGCTTCCTGCGCATGCCTCTTCCGGCAGCGACCTCCAGCTGATTGTCAAACGCGCTGACAGCCCAGCAGGCACGCACACAGCTGATCATTTGTGTTCAATTTGCGTGCTCAGCGCGTCCACAACGCACAACAAACGCTCGGCAAAGCTCAATTAGACCTTTTTGAAAGCGCCAAGCGGGTCAAGCGTCTGAGAGCGGTAAGGAAGGGCTCCGCTAGCGATGACTGACAGTCGTCGGCGATAGGATACGGCCGTATCCAGCAGCAATCTGCGCGGCGCGTGCAAGGCGCGAAACAATGGACGCGGTGATAACGTGATGCGGAAGGCGACGGTTATCACCACAGCACCGACGGCGATGCGGCGCTCGCATTGAAAGCACGCCCGAGCACCAAGCCAGTCGACGACGTCGCCAGCGACGCGCAGCAACACGATGGCACAGAACGACCACCAACGAAAAGGTATGTGTGTGTGTGTCGTGAGTTGTGATTTCCTGCTTGCCGGACGCACCTGCGACATGCCTGCGACATCAACAGATTGCTCAGCTTAGTGATTTGTTGATGTAGCTCTTGTATCTTGTAATTTGTACACACATGCTTTTAACCCTTCCTTAATTCTTTGTTTTGGGTAATACTTTACTACTGACTTTGTTGTTGTTTGCCCAGAAAACTTTTCAAATAAAATCCTGCATAATTATTTTTGATTTTTATTTACATGTTTACATATACATGCTGAATACATGCAACTACTTTTTCTTGTATTCTACCGTCAATTTTGTATTTAATAAAGTAATTAATTTTAAAAGTGCTGAAAGTAAACTTATGTTCAACGAATTATCTAATTTTTCATGCATGCAAGCTTTTCATATATTTTAAGCCGTCCGTACGTGACAAGTCCTAAATAACAATTTATTAAAACAATAAACTAATCATCGCTCTGTTCTCTATTCTTTTGTCTGTTCCTATTCTTGTCAATGTCAAAATATTGTAAATATTTGCACACTGCACTCGCGCTTTGTTTACTCGTCATTCATTAAAACTGTTTATCCTTAATCAATAAACGGTTTTCTTATCTTGCGCCAAGAGCCTCGAGCATTGTGAGTTCGTGACTAATGATGCTGACAAAGGTGGCAATCTAAGCGCCCGTCGAATTGTCGAATATTCGAGAACGACTTGGGAAAACCACAAGGTTTTTATTAATCGGTTAAGAGCACGAACGGAACATCATTTCTCAATTTCAAACTTTGTTACTTAATTTTGTTGCATTGTTATGGAGGGTTCAATTATCGATTTGCCATTCTTTCAAATGCTTCAACTGTTACTGCGTTCTCACCTGACACTAACCAGTTAAATGGCAATCAATAGTTGACCACTGGCATCAAGCTTTCAATGCGAGTTTACAGCAGCGCATTGTTCGGAATTATTTTCGACTCCTACAAAAAAAAAACATGTTTTGCATTTTGGCGTGAAAACTGCCAATTAGATTGTGCGATTGTATGATGTAACATTGCAACAAACAACTGTAATTTATTATTAGTGGCTCGATGATGATTTAGCACATGTTTGAACCAGCGAATCAGTGTGCAATCGGTACTACGTACACTACGATCATTACGTTACTCATCCGCTGGGTACTCTAGCTCATTGTGCCTTTGCCTCATATGTTGCAATCGAATGTTTGTCCCAACGTATTTTTACATGCCGCAAATAACTTGTTTGCGCCTTTCGGTGTTTGGTGTTGCTGACGTGCGCTGCTTGTGCATTTTGACTAACTCCTGGTATTTTCTTACAACTTTCAGATTAATCTTGCATTCCCTACCAATACCAACCAATAACCTAACCAATTAATACCGCTAATCGTAAGCCTAAGCCATAACAAACAATGGAGGGGTATAAAAAGCCTAAAATCACGCTCAGCATGCTTAAAGGTAACGACTCCTGATGCTTTTATAAATATGCCTCTGTTTTTTTGGTTGTTATTTCTGGATCTACAAGTAATTGTTTGCTTTTTCGACCGTTTCAACATTGTTTTTCGATGGCAGGGTGGTTGAACTGTGCTTTGGGCGTTTGTAGGTAAACCAATAAATTCATCAGTGCCAAGCTTTCGCTTCAATGCGACGGCGGAGGAAATTGAGGAGCTGTACGCCACGGATGAGGAGCACGATGAGCTGTCCATCGACGCACCACCTAAAGGTGAGTGTTTAGCATCCATCCAGTTGGATTTGATCAAATCTGTGATCAATATCACTACTAAGAAGGAAGATGAGCTTATTCGGCAGAAAATTGAACCTTACCGGAAGAGGATGCATTTTGAATTTCACCATTGAACAGCAGAATTATTCAATTTCTAGCCAAAATATTGTAAAGTTGAGTTAATTTAGGCGTTTTTTGTACTTTGATGTGTTGTTTTTTTAAACACTTTCATGAAAAGCGGCATTATTTGTTTAAAATCGCGATAACTCCGAAAGTATTAATCACACAAAAGTTAAAATTGAAACAGGATTAAAGAGAAGAGTGCGTAGATTAACTTTTAGGCTTTGGTAGATGATTGCACTTTAGATTCAAAGTTCAATTCAAGTTCAGAGTTCAAGTCGTAAAAACTTACCATCCACGACTTGTTCCAGTTGGTGCAGTTGATGTGTTGATACTGCGTTTAATGTACTATTATTTGATTCTATTTTTATACCTGAACTATAATTATTATGCTTGCAATTAACGATTTAGTTGGTGAACTTTTATGCGAGGTGTCTGGAGATTAAAGGTTAGGGTTAAACAGACAGTGCTTACAGCGCTTGTTTCGCAGACGCGCTCTGATTGGCCGCAGTTGGGGGCTCGTCGTACGCAGTAATCCATGATGGCCGCCGTGCATGTAATCTTATAGACCGTTGTTACAACAATGGCGAGCATTGATTGGGAACAATTTGCTCGTTGACCAATGAGAGACAATGCGATGAATTGTAGAATTCAAGTGTTTGAACTGCTTGCATTTGCATTGCTTTGAATCTTGAACTTTCTTAACATCGTTTTTCCTGGATGTAGTGGTCAGATCATTGAAGTTGGTGTCAAATAAAACCGAATATAACGTTGTTTTTTTCAAAAAAAACAGCCCTATTTCTTTAAAAAAAGAGCGATGGTACCGAAAGTATTGTTGCTACAAAGTTGTAATCGGTAATAAATAAAATGGCGCGCCGTGACTTGGCGACCGCGTTTGTTTCGCCTGTTTAGATCTGTCGCAGTTTTGGCAGTCAACTAAAATTTTACCCTAGCTTTCGATCCCCGGCTCCGTCTTCGACGGGCCGGCCAAATTCCGATAAATGCCTTCAAAAATCTGGCGCCGCATGAAGAAAATGCTGCATTATTTTTCAGCCGCCAGCGACGTGGAAAGCAGTCCATTTAAGTCCAACAAGCTGGGCAAGCGCTCGACCAGCGTGGATGTGTCCAGCGTCGATTTGTCTCCCCCATCAGATCCGTGGCGCTTCTTCAGCGACATCAAGGTAGTGGTAGACCATTGCTTTATGCCTCGGTGCTAATTCGTTTACCGTTAGGGGAAAATCACTAAAAGTGTCGAGGGGAAAATCACCGAGTACAAAACTCGCTCCAGTGAAGGTGACGGCGCTTCCCCGAAGCGGTCGTCTAAGGGCATTAAAGAAGGGAAGGAATGTAAAGAGGCCGGCCCCAAGGACTCCAAGGAGGGCGCACGCGAAACCAAAGACGGCAGCAAGGAGAAGGACTGCTCCAGTCTGTCAGATTCCGAGGAACTGAGCGAAAGTAGCATTTCGAGAACATGTGGAATTGTCTCTACAACCGAAGGTAATCCATAAATATTAGACGGGGCGCGGGGGATTGACATGCAGGGTGCTAAGTAGCCGATGAATTATTAGGCGTAGAAATGTCCAGCGATGATGAGGGAACGACATCCCTGTCTGACAAGAAGGACGACAAAGACGCCAGCACGAATGGATCGAAGAACAGTCTCAAGGCGTGCAGCAAGCAGCGGAACGTCGTGATCGTGGCCAAAGATGGCAAGAAGGAGTGCAAGACGACCACGGCGGGTTTTCTCGAAGACCTGCAAAACATCAACATGGGCGTGGAGATTGACCAATCTGATGTTGAGAGCGGTGTTGATGTTTTAGCACAAATAGGTACACTTTTATTCCTCAGCCCTTCATGATTTTTGCGTTCATGCCTTCGTGTGTGCTTTTTGTTTTTGAGTAGACAACATAGATGTAGATGTAGACCAGATAAATATCACGCAAGTTGCGGGCGAGGACATTCGCAAGGGCTACTTTGAGCATCACGCCACTGAGGAAGCGACGATTTTCTCGCCAATGGGATTCGTGGACATGCGAGCGCCTCCGGAGCCGGAGACCGCCTGGGAGTTCATCAGCCGCAATCGCATCGGCTGCTTCATTCTGCTCGTTCTCATCTCCTACATTGTACTTCCGCTGAACACGTACATGAGCGGCTTCATCACAGGGAACATTCTTATGTTAGCCGCGGGTTATGTGTATCTGACTGCGATGGAAATGGGCGCACCGTATCAGAGCGAAATGAGCAACAATCGCAACGACCAACGCCGGTCCTCGCTTCTCAAGCAGGACGATTACGTGGAGATTCAAGCCGTGAAGGAGGAGCGGCCCACGCTGAAGTATCAAGGATGGGTGAACGAGTACCCGGAGGTGTACGACCCGTACACGTACCACATATCCCAGACGCAGAGTGTCTACTTGCGTCTGCAGGGCAATCTCTTGAAGATCAGCAACGCCAAGGGGAAGATCCCCAAGCGAGCTTCGTACAACGAGGCGGAGCATAAGATGAGTTTCACCAGACATCGAATTTACAATTTGCTTGCGGCGGATGTTCTTTTACTACCACTTGGATTGACTAAAATAAGGTTAGGACATCACTTAAGGATTTTAATATCAAATTTAAAAGTTAACTTTCAGGCATTGGAGTAAGAAATATCCCATCTGCATCGTCCTGAATAAAGACCAACTGTGTTATGACCATCCAGACAAGGACAAGAAGAGCACGCCTGAATCCGATTTGGCGAAAGAAGTGGCATCCAGTAGGGGATCGTCAACCATCGCCTCAGAATCATCCGGAACGCAAATCTTCAGCAAGTTGATAGAGGAATCGGGCGCGGAGAACGATGACCACCTCTTCGATGACTTTGCCAAGGATGAGGAAGATCTTATAGCAATCACAACAGCATCCGCCGATGAGTTCTCTTTGCAGAACGATGACGAGATGGTTGAAGATGAGGTGTCCTTCTTCGACACGCCAGAAACAATCGATCCGCAAATGGATTTGGACTTTCTGCACGATCCGGTCGATCAGACGTGCATTTATATTTTTGCTCGGACTGATCGTGAGAAGGAACATTGGTTCCGGCGATTTAAGCGCGCCACTCATCGACTGGGGCAAGTTGATTGTATGGGCAGTCAGGATTCAGCTAGCGATATTGTCAAGGACGATGTCAACTATTATACAAAGTACTTAAAGATCATGTCGCCGATTCTCACGCCGATCGAGTCCGGCGGGACGTACAGCATGTTTATGACGTATTATATGAATGGGGCCTCGACAAGGATGTCGGACTCCTCTCTTCGCGCAAAGAGGTCGCGACAGTCATTGGACATGGAGGACTGTACCATGGGCACACCCAATCTGGACATGCAGTGGCTCAACACGATGATCTTCCGCATGGTGTTCGATTTCCATCAGAGTGATCAGGTGATCAAGATGATCCAGGATCGCATTGCGCGAAAGCTGGCCGCCATCAAGCTGCCCATCTTCATCGAATCCTTGCGAATGACCGAATTGACTTTCGGCAACTTTGCCCCGAAGGTGTGCAAGATCGGCAAGCCATACCTAGACGATTGGGGACTGTGGATGGACTTTGATCTCAGTTACGAAGGCTCCGTCATCATCATGGTGCTCACCAAGCTGAATCTGCTCAAGCTCAAGCAACAGGGTGAATCTCTGCGGAACGGCACTGAATCGCCGACCGCCTCCACCTCCAACGCGAACGCTAAGTCCGCCATTTACCATTCCGATGTGGAGGACACGGCCGAGAGCTCCTCCGATGATGAAAGGCCCAGAAGTACGGCACAGACGCCTCTGGATGATGCCGGGTTCCCGATCGCGGGACTCGGCGGCGTCAGCAAGCAGAACAAGAAGTTCATGACGATGGTGGACAGGTTCGCCGAATCGCGGTTCTTCCAGCGTGCCGCGGAGAACAAGTACATCAAAAAAGCCATCGAGGGCGTCTCGAATACCGACGTTGGGCTGAAGTTGGAACTGAAGGCATTGAAAGGTTGTCTTGTGGTCAACGTCCCACCGCCGCCATCGGATCGCATCTGGTTCGGCTTCCGTTCTATACCGATGCCCAAACTGCAGCTGTCTGCGCATCCGGTGGTCGGCGAGAAGAATTGGAACTTCAACAAAGTGAGCACGTGGATTGAGAAGCGTGTATATAAAGAATTTTTGGTACGTTACACTGAAACGGTGACACGCAGTTGTAATCTTTGCCTTTCCTTTGATTTTCAGAAAGTTTTATTATTGCCTAACATGGAAGACATTTTAGTGCCAGGAATGGATCCTCGCCTGCCTGAGTAAGAAGCTCCAGTCGACAGAAACGAAACCAAAAATTTTTAAGTGCAAATAATGAAAGTGAGGGTAATGATTTTCAACTACTAAAGACACAAACCAGTAAATGACCTAAGTATATTTAATGTGATTCTTAGTAGATAAGTCACTTCTTGCATAAACAGATCGTTTACTACCGTCGATGTTTGGAATCCGAAAGGGATGAATTCCGAATCACTATGCAAGTCTAGCAATTTTTTTCTCTCCAGAATCTTGCGTTTTCCAATTGGATTTAGTTTCGCATTGAATTTACTTCGGTTTCTTCCACTTTTTCTTCAAAATGTTCTTCCAATTCTACTTCCTTCTTTATATTGCGATTCAAATCGACAAAACCAGGTCTGCATTTACTTTACATCGTTTGTTATATAATTTACGTTTTTTTTAACTCATAAAACGTCGAACAATCTGTAGAAATGTGGACTTCGCATGGGATTAGTATTATAGAAATAGTTGTTAATTGTGACGCTGCTACGGTGAAACATGTCGCATCGCCTTATATTTCAAGCATTTCATTTAGTTGCTGTGGTTCTCAATGTGATTCAATGTATTACGTCGTTTTTTGAACGAACTAGGGACAGGCACGTGCATTAGCAATAGTATTCACACGTTTGCAGAACAAATAGTTTTTTTTTTACTTTGTGTTCTATGAGGTGCGCAATTGTGAAGTAGTATGGTGCCACCAGGGCATTTGTTTGCATTTTGCTATCATTTACATGAAGCCGTGGACGTTTTTGCCAAGATTGAAAGACTTACAAGTGGCGGTTCGAGGTCAACGACACAAATGCTACGAAATCGCGTACTCGTGGACTCAATGGCCTCACACACGTGAAACGAATACATTCAAAGTCGACTAATCAGGCTTTAAATCGACTGAAATCAAGCAAAAAAAACTTATGACATGAATTTTCGACTAAATTGTGGTGTAGACGGATGCTATATACATGTATTTTCATGTAGGGTAGTTGTAACCTTGGGTATTCCATGAATGTGATAGGTAGATGTAGTTTTTATGAGACAGATGTGCAAATCAATGCAAATTAACTCTAACTTAGTTTCTAATCAGACCAATCGACGATTCAATGTGAAATGTGACTATGTGAGCTATAATTTCAGATGTAAATCGTTTTGGGGACGGCTTTGGATGAAGCGCCCAATAAAAATAACAGAAATAACTAAACTAAAATAAAGTAATTTGAAATTAACACTGGACTAAACAATAAGTAATTTATTACATAACTTGTATAAAAGATTCTAATGAAACAAATCCAAAGCAAAGAAAAAGAAATAGCAACTTGATGTTTATTTTTTTTTTACGTGGCGGTTATTAGATATTAGTTTGTGGTTGAAATGATTGAATTGATGAAATTGTATTCTATTTATGTTGTATCAGAGAGGAAGATGTTTGATGTGTAGAATTAGAAGCCGGAAACATAGTAGTGTATTGTTTCTGGGAATTCGTTTTTACTTTGCAGCATTGCAGTATTGCGAATTGTTTAGTAAATTTGTTTACTTGTGTTTCTTGGATTTCCTTTGCACCTTCACCCCCATGTCCTTGATGGTCGCGCGCAGGACCTGCAGATCAGTGAGGGCTTTCTGCGCCAAGCGACCTTCGGGAGTTCCTTTTGGCTCATAGATTAAATGACCTATTGCTCCTTTGAGAATCGTCTCGCTTTCTTGGAGTAGGGACAAGTACTGGTCAAGCGTCACCTGGGAGGCATTGTACTGTGCCTTGCCGAGGTGGACGAGCGCATTGTGGAGCTCATACTGGGCAATTCCTTAAAAACGGGACGAATAAATGGTATAATTGTATAAAGAGAATGCTTTTGGGGATTTTGGGTGTTGGTACCTTGATGTCTTGATATTCCTGGTTCTAATACTTTGAGTACTTTTGACAGTTCCTTACACAGGGTGATCTTTTCTAATGTCGAGGCGATGTCTGGTTCTTGACTTAAAAGTGTGATTATTTTCTGCTTTAATTCTATTATGAGGCCGTGCTGACCGTGCAGCGTCCGTTGCAGTATTTTTACTAAATGTTTAGTATCTTGCAGGGTGCCACTTTCTAGGACATTCTGTACCTTGTCCTTTGCAACAATTAACGCGGTGCGGATCATGCGATTGCTGAATAGTTTCCTGCACTCAGGACATTGCCACTGTTTGTCTTTGAAGACCATGGTGCCCTGCTTGCACTTCGGACAAATCAACGTACTTAAGCCGGTGTTCAACTCCGTTGGGTCAGCGCATCGCTTACAGTTACAGATGAAATATTTCCCTTCTTGGAGATGCTTCTGGCGGTCTAGATTTCCATGCAAACTATTGGTATAACTAAATGTTATCATATCGCCCTCGTTGATCGGCAGGGAGGCTCTCACCGTCATCAGGAAGTCGTCATCCACGCTCAGGTGCGTATTACTCAGGCAGTCATGCGCCATGAGGGCTGGTTTAAGATACAATCCGCGCAGGCAATCTTCCACTCCCTGAAAGTGCTGATTGGGCCGCACCTCAAAGCAGTTCACGTCCAGGACGCCGCAAATAGTTGGCAAAACATCACCGTCGTTCTTATCGTCCATTTGCAAGTCTTGAGTGATTAGTGATTCACGAAGAGGCTCTTCCACCTGATATTTGTGCAAGTTGTAGATGTAGGTGCCGTGGCGTTCTTTCAGGTGCGCTTCCAGCGCGAGCATCTCAACCCAGGAGGAAGGATCATAAAATTTCATCAAGAGACACCTCAATGGCATGGCAATTTGTGGATTCTCGCACAGAAACTGAAGAGTCAACCCTTTGGCAAGCTCCCTGATTTGTTTCATATAGGAGCACTCTGCTTTGTGCAAGGTACCGCTGCATTGGCCGCATGTTGGTGCCAAGCCGCATTGTGAACACGGCGGCGGTGTGCTAGTGTAAATCCGCGTGGCACATTTGAAGCAAATCGGAAAGGCCGATATTTGGCTGCCCAATACTCGGGGTCTTTCTTTCATTATTATCTCACCTTGCTTAATATTTCGACAAGCAATCAGGTATCTAGAATAGAACACGCACATTGTATTATTCAGAGGTGACAGACATATGTCGGGAATGTATGAAATTTACCGGCCCAGAGTCTCATTGGATGATAATTTGTAAATCTGTTCCATTTTGATGAATTTTACGTGCAAATAACAACAAATAAACTGTACTTTCAAATTAAACTGCCGTAGTATCAAATTAAACCGTACTACTTTGATTTACTTCAGTTGGTTTGCGACCCATGTGAGGTTTGAAGCACAACTTGGCGTCTTGATATTATTATTAGAACTTTAAAAATAAATGTATGTGCTTATTTACAATTGACCTTTTTAGTGGCGCGCTTTTCAACAGTTTCAGCTGCGGCTGCGTTGTAGCGTAAATAAACAGAGTTTAAACTTCGTAAAGAAAAAGCGTTGTATTGCATTATGCGTTTTGTTGTCATAAAGCTCACAGACTCACAGATGTGGTATCAATCAGAATCATAACAACAAAAGTAACAAAACACAAACTGAAAGATAACAAAGCATTGTGCAAATCCAAACTAATGATCTAGCTTGTGGATCAAGTGGTATATCAGTCATCCCCACTGTCCTCACTTCAACGTCAATGACGGCTAATGACACTACACGCACTACACATATCAAAAGTAAATTCTGCGAAATGGATAAATCTATCCAAGAAATAAATGAAGAAATCCCAATAAAGCACTTCGAGGAAATAATCCGTACGTTGACAATACAAAAATTTGAATTGCTTTGTATTGACTCAATTTTCTTCAAAGCAGAGGCAAATGGAGTATTGGCGTCTACATTTGAGGCCCCACTAAACGCGTATGTTACTACTGCTTCCAACGCTTCTAACCAGAGATACAAGGCAGACTATATGGCAAGAATGATTAAATATGCAGGTGCTCCTAAAGCTGCAATAAAATTTATTGCAATTCAAACGGATAATTTTAAAAAATTCGCAGAGTTCGCCAAGGAAGCGAACACATTTAAGAAGAAATTGAAGAAATATACATAAGAACATTGTAAGAGGCTAGCAAATATAAACTGTTCTATTATTATATTATATCCAGAGGTAATCGACGCGTAATAGTTTTTAAAAAGTTTTCTTGCATATTCGGATAGCCAAACAGTTGCTCTTTATTCTGCCGTCAATTTTAATACGCTCAAGGGCATTGAAGTGACCTAAATTGGACCTCAAAGTTTCGCAATTTATACCTTTTTTCAAAACTCGCCCTGGAAAATCCTTCATATTTCCCGAACGCATCGTCGTTTTTTTAAGTTTCCATGAATATTCGGATAGCCAAAGAGTTGCTCTTTAATTTGATGCCCGAATGTAACATTTACCAGGAAACCAGGAAACCAGGAAACCCAGGATATTCCTACATCCTACAC